>JAQGAC010000314.1:0-28485 GCA_034696585.1 Isotomurus maculatus
CATCATCTCACACAGAAGTCCCAATGGCGAGTCGTCGCTCCGACAGGAGCACACACAATATAATCCAAAATCCAACACAATACACAAATAAGGCTGACGCCAAATGTCCAATACTCTCGTCTCGATGTCACATCCTTGAGACAAACCATTTACATGTTCACATCAAACCAACTTAGAATATAACATCTTAAAATCTTTAACATAAACTCAACATCAGTAAACCGAAATATTCTCTACAATTCTCCACTTCTTACAACTAAAGTACTTTCCCTGCCAGCAAAGCTCCACACAGAGAGAGGCTTTCTTATCTTTGTGCATATCTCCTGGCATAATAAAAGCTTGTGCCTGTGTGCAGGGTAAGAAATTATCTTCATGAGTGTAAAATCAATGCGAGCTAATTACAGGCAAAGTCGGAGTCAGATTGAGTCGATAGTTGGATAGGGAGTCTGTCCAGAAGTAGTGCGGAGCTCCCTGCGCGTGATTATCTTCCGGTTTTACTGTGTGGGGCAGACAATCAACCCGTTCTTCCTGGTGATTCAGTCCCGAAATACCAGGTGTTCTAACTTTCCTTCCATCCCCTACAACGGCAGCTAGCCATGTAAGCTACGTATAAGTACGAGAAAGCACATAACTTCCTAATGAACCACGCAGTTTATGGGTGGGAAGGTATACCGATGTTTGCGAACTTTATCTAATATTCAATCAGGAATGTGGATAAGCTCCTGAAGGCATACTTTGCAGTTTTAAATGGTAAACACAATAATCAAATTTCATACTAGCAACTTTCCAAGTCTCTCAGTTAACGACTGCGGACTGCATTTAAAATTATTTGCATATAAAAATCAGATTCGAGGGTAACACGTCTTGTTGAGCTAAGGTTTCTCTCTACAGCTGCAATGCGATGGATGGACTACACAGAATTTTGTATGATCGATTACTGATCAGATAAGAACAAATCGATTGTAATAATAACTGCTTTGAAATGGCTTTTTGAAATGGCTTTTTTGAAAGGTGCGATATATGTGCCTGTCTGCTTGTTACGGGTGGCGATGAGAGTCTGAGAGTCCTTTAGTAATATGGCTAAACTGCAGTTCTGCGAATCCATTTGGAACTCACACAGCTATAAAGTTCGAAGAAACTAAACTACTGCTGTGCGGGTTTAAGCACACGTCGAAAATTGAACTGTAATTAAGATTCAGGCCATTAAATTCCTGTGTGGACAGAGATCATTGAGGGTAGCAGAAATTAAACGGGAACTTGCATAAATATTGTGTGTATTTGTCAATTTACAGGTACTTAAAGGCGACCTGGGCACAAATAATACTCTCTAAAGCTGAAGGAGAAATGCAATTAAGAAATGAAATGGAAATGACTTCTTAGTGAGAAATTAAATGCAGTATATATGAAGCGGAAAATTTATGGGATTTATGGAATAAACGACGAGGAGTAAGTTTCCGTCTGGGGACACCGAGGAAAGCGATGGAGAGAAAAGGAAAGACGTTGTTAAACCCATTTAGAAATCGATCGAGTTCATAAACTGCCTCAAATCAAAGTTGAAGAAATGACTGCCGCAGTTGTAAATGCAAATGAGCCATATCATACTTTCCTATCTGTTAAAAAGTTAATATGAATAGTTGGACTTGTAGGAGAGAGAGCGTTGTGAGTTTCACATATACGCGAGGTCGTTTCGAGAGAGACTTCTCGGACTAAATGTGTTTTGTGTACCACCAACCACCAAATTTTGACTGGACTGCTGTGCCTCGAATGAAACTGGATATATAGTGGAAATTATTACATTATTATGAGTGACTCACGGGTCACTATTAAGGAAAGGTAATAAAGTGTATCTCTCTGTGAGCTGGTTGAAAATAACCGAGAGAGAGAGAGTTTGAGTTGATGTATGAAAATGAAACTATACGAGGAATTGGAAGGTTAGTTGGTTTCCAGTTGTTTTAGAGGACTTTGAAAGTATTTGCCAGAGTCGGGAATAATATTACACACGGTAATCATTCAATTTAATCGCTCTCGTTTCTCTCTCTCTCTGTGAAATGATGTGTTGTGCGATTAATACCTGACGAATTTTGTTTAGAAAACAAAGCGTGGTGCAAATGAGGGAGAAAGTATGGGGAATTCGAGCAAGAAATCTGAATGTTGATTTAGACCCGTGTAATGAAAATAATTATAGGGTGCGGACCTACTTTGGGTTGTGGACAGGGTGGACTTATAACTAATGTAGAGGTCTGTAGGTGTGGGTGATTAGCACCACATGGATTTCGGATGAAGGAAAGGAATTACAAAGCCGAGGGTCACTTTAGGATGATGGTGATGGTTTTAGTTTAAGGAAAGAATGTTTCACGTCGATATGAATGATGCAGACTTAAAGTAAAGAAATTGGAGCGGTTAGAACAATGAGAAATAAAGTAATAACCAGAATGAGAAGAATGGAGAGTCTACGACTGACTTGTGTGTGTGTGGAGTTGACTTACCAAAAATCCGGAAGTGTTATCGAGGAGACATCGAAATCGGACGGTGAAGGATCTCTCAAGGAAGTGGCAGTGTTCAGGCGTGTGGATAATTTCCTGGAGAGAAATCCCAGAGAGCTCCCCAGGACAAAATGCGTTCCACATTAGTTGTCTTTGTAACTCCTCACGGTCTTCGGAATGGACTAGCTCGTATACAGATTGGTGAACTATATCCGACTGAATAAATGTGGAACTCTTGTTAGTTAAACTCTTAACTAACTCCTTGGCTTGTTCATTGTCAGTTACATCCTTACCTGATGGAATCCCAAATAACTTTCGATGCTATGGGTTGCGAAAAATACTTCACCATCACAGGTTAAAATGAGAAGAAACCCGTTCAGGGCCTGAAAAAAGAATCAATATAATTATAAATTACATTGGAAAATATTACTCATCCTGGGATAAATAGAATAATATACTTGTCACTAATAAAGCCAACCTACACTCTTAAGTTGAAACAATATATTATTGTGTTCACATGATTCTAAAAGGTGTACGCGTAGGACTTAAGTCTGTTGTGGGCAGTCAGTAACTAACAAGAGATGAGGAGAGAGAGATGATGATAAACTTATAAAAGTGCCCAGATCATAACTCCTCCGTAGGAGGTGAAATGTTGTGAACGGTGTAATAAAGTTGAGGAGACTGTTTAAATTCGAAAATACTCATAATTTTGTCAGCACACAGCACTCCGAGGTTACAGATCCCCGCTGGTCCCTTCAACTCGGACGCGTTCAACATTCAACAATTCAACTCATATCGTCGTATCATATGTTCAATCACCAGTTAATCTTGGCTAACCATCTCTTCTTATCTCATTCACTGCCTTGATGATTTTATTTATCGCTTTGTGAGTATTTTGTGAGTCAAAGAGTCGAGAACTAAGAGCTGTGAAATCCCGAGCGATTTCAAAGTTTGCAAAGTAAAAATGAAGCTAGAATAAAATACATACTACTGATAGATCGCCTAATGGTGTTGGCGTCATTGTAGAAGAAACAGATTAACTGAATATGCACAAGTGTCCTAATTTAAAACAAAAGAAGAAAAATAATGTTGTGTCTGATTCTGAAACTAAACTCAGGAGAGGTATATTTCATACGAGCAACGAAGGAATGGATATTTCCCTTCATTGTTGTACAGTTGTGTCCATTACAAAATGATTACCTTCCTTTGGAATAAGGAACCTTGCTTTCTTGGATAATGTGTAATAATAATGTGTGTGTAGCGTTGGTGGTGCTGCAGTCAGGAATAATATGCACAAAAAAGGCCCTCTGCATGACACCTGATTTATCGAGCGAATTTGTTACTGCCACATAAGCTCATTACTCACTTGCAGCAGCGGCTGCTGATCCTCAAACTCTTCTGTAGTAGGTCCCTTTATAAATAACCTTCTCAAGTTTACCTCAAATGAAATCCAACTCGTACTTAAGTACAAACCCAAGAACAACAGGTTCGTAGTTCGTACCCTACTAATTATTGTTTCTGAGTTTTCATGGGTTTGAATTAACATTCATTTCTCTGAATGTACTCTTATGGCTTATATGGAACCTCACATAAAGCATACTTATTATTTCTACGTAAAGTAATTTTCTGAACTTTCCTAGGAAGGCTGAGTTTCATTCTGCACAGTGAAAATTCTATCACATAATGCTGTCTGATAGGATTTAGTAATCTGTAGATTTCTGTCCACATCAGCCTTCTAATAAAATCACCAGAGCTAATTTCTGGGGAAGTAAACCTGCACGCGATTTGGAATGAAAGTGAAAGGGAGATGAGAAAAGTTTGTGAGCCTTGGCGAGTCCTCCTGACAAAGAAAATGTATTTGGAATTCATGAACTAATCCTCAAGGAAAGTCCTTCTTGTCTTGTGAAGCAACTTTTACTTTATTTCTCTGTGGGAATACGAAGGACACATTCTTCAATTCCATTCTTCTTCTCTGGAGTTGTGTGTATAGATTGCTTCGTCTTACGGACCCTCCTCTCCAGTCTTTCCAACACTTTACGACCATTTGGATTAAAATATTAGGAAACTGTGTACCTGTACACTTCCAAGTACGCCTCTATGCAGAAACAAAGCAGGTAGGAAACAAGGATCCTTGTTAAGGCTGGTCCAAGTTACCCAATTGTAGATACAGTTGAGTGGGAGAGAGAAAGCGAGGAATAATAAGTCCTACTCTAATAGCCTATCGACATGCAAGGACCGAAAAAGTAAGTTTAATTGAAAAATTACATTCGTCTAATTTAATTAGGGTAGCTCGGGTCTTTCTTGTTAGGAGAAGTAGTCCTGTGTAGCAAATTAATGGCACAAAAGTGCCTTTGTGCTCAGTCTACTTGGGACGTAATGAATGCGGAAGGAAGGATGAATAAGTACTACGGATGTTCCATAAGTAAATAGATTGTTTACTCGGGTGGTCCATTATTTCATTCTCTCTCTCTCTCTCTCGTCGTTTACTCAGGCTACGGATAAATTTAATTGAGCTGATAATTAACGAACCTGGAGGAAGAATTCTCCATCCAAGGGTGTGTGATCGTATGCTATTAGCTCTCCTCGCCTTCCGTTGTAGTCACTCCCATCATCTTTCTCACGAACCATAGACACTGAAACAAAAGAGATAATGAGAAAACTTTCACACAACTATTGTTTTTCATATTATTAATTTCATCTCTGAGAACAATCACACACATTCTACGGCATTAATAATAATTCTAGGGAAAGCTGCAAGGAAAAGCAAAGCCCATCAAGCAAAGAGAGGAAAACATATTTTTCTAGAGGAAGAGAAAGCAATCTCAGCAATTTTTGGAGGAGTGTCTTGATACACTCTTAATCTTGCGTTGATGCATTTTTCTCGTTTAATAGAAAAGAAGTGAGCGATACGCTTCCACCCACACGACCCGGGTTCTTTGTGTGTGTATTCTTTCCCTGTGAGGATTTTGAGGGTTAGCAGAAGGGCAGTTTTTGATAGTGTTGGTGGTGTGGATGTGGAATAAGTAGGGTTGTTATCCACATTGCTTTCATGATGTGCCTCAAGGTGAGCAGAGTTTATGAAAGATCGACACTACTGACACTACCGACCAATGCTACTGGGCTGCATTTACACTTGGAACATTATGGAAAGGAAAAAGAACCAAAGGAACACCGTTCGTTTCGTTTCATTTAATCCGACACAACAAAATCATATTGTTCTGAGTGACTGAGTCACAGAGGAAAAAGAGAATGCGAGGGTGGTGGTGATATATGAAGGAACGGAATACCCGGAGAACAATTTGACTGAAAGAAGAACACGGGTAGAATAAAAGAATGCATATACACACCCTGAAATCGATGAACAATAAATTTTATCTTGGATCTAACGGGGTATGAGACGGGAGACGTGTGTATTGCACGTGTGCCGCTCCTATACACTCTCTCCTTTCGTAATAGAGAAAACATTAACGAGTAATTAACGGATATATTCTGTAAGTGAATTGTTCCAGGGGATATTTATTCTCTGTAAGCGAAAGGGAATTATGGTCGTAGGTACGAGTCCACACAAAAATAGGGGAATGAATGGAATCAACTTTGTGAAAGTAGCAAAAGCCAAAACCATAAGGTTCAATCTTCTGCAACAGAAACTCAAGTTTACACACATTTAGTAAAGCAAATGCAATCCTGTTCTGCAGTAGGAAAAGGAGTACAGTCAGAAATTTTACACTTATTAGACGTTGTGTTATATTGTAACGTGTGTGTGTGTGTGTGTGTATGTAGTCTCAGAATGCTTAATCAATCCGTGGGGTACTAAGTAAACTAACTTAACCTGAACAGGGAAAGAATAGAAGGTATCATGAGGCTTTGTGCACGACGCATCAGACATTTATCATTTTCCCAGTGTGCGTATCTATTTTTCCCCTTCCGCAGCGTAAGAAGTGAAGGTAAAGGAAGGTTGAGGTGTAATGAATTCATTGGGAAAGGGTTGACGGTGAGTCGGCTGGTAGTGAAGGGTGTTTTGTGTTCCTTATTGTTGGATTTAATAGCTCATGGAATCCAATGATATTATAGTAATTAACTAATCCGTCATTCTCCTGATCCTCTAATCCATCGTCCATTGCCCTGACACACAACCTGAGGATCGGGTTAAATTAACCAATACGGATTTGTACGGAGCTTATGCTTTTAATGAGCTTAACTTTAAGGGGCATTATTCTGCAGTAATTTATTAGCTTGGAACTTGGAAGGTATAGCCGAGTTCATTAAGAAGGTTGGTGCTCCAATTGTAAGTAAAAATGGTATGGATAAACGTAATAGGAAGGATCCCTCTGGATAGAAGCCCCGTTTATTTATGGCAGGGTGGTTGTCAACCGGTTAATGTGAATGCACATCTCATAAATCTTTTAAAAGTCGAATGTGGAACTTTTCTTTGTGCTTCGCTACTTATTCGGAGTTAATTAAGCTGAGCGGAGGTTTAATGAATAAACTAGATTAGTGGTTTTGTTAATTGGGATTCTCCAGTTTTAGGTGAATTGAGTCAATTAAGTGATTGTGAAATTGTATCCCTATGAATTGACACTATAGAAGTACATTGTCCTCTAATTGTAATTTCATAAGTGTACATTTTATTGTGTTAGGTAAATTTTCACATTAATTATGGCTAAGTAAAAATGTCTTAATGTGAAAGGTATTAAAATAGGTGGAAATGAATTCCTATGCATGCAAAATATGCGAAATAAGTTTGGTAGAAAGTAAAAGTCAGTTGCATTTCAAGTGTCCTCAGCAAGTGACAATGAGTTGGTGTATTGCTACAAGTAGTAAAAGCAGTGGCAGTTTGTGTGTGTGACATTCAAAAGCAAAAGTGGTTATCGTGAACCCCTACGGTCAACTACAATGACAATTCAGACCTAATATTTACGTGTGTGTCACGCAATCCTCCCGTCAATAGTCTTATGATTAATGAGCTCATAAACTACTTGAGTAGCGAGAGTCCAAGTCCCATTGCCACTTATATGCCTGATTAGCCCTTTCGTTTTTTCCAAACACCTTCTCCTATAATAACACACTTTCCGAGTGAAGCAATGCATGCAGAATATCTGATGTGTCACACCCACCCACCCATCAATCCCAAAACTCTGAGATTTCTTTCCCTTTTGACAGCTTAATTTCATCATCAAGGGATTTAGCTCATTGTCACCTGCACTCCCACTTCATTTCACGTGTTGTGCAATGCGATCCCTTTTATTTCAATTAATCAATTACGCACACAGCTTGTAGAACATCTCAATCTACCATCAAAATAAACTCCAGGGAAAGGGCGTGTGTAGCACTAAATATTTGTATTTGTAGGATGAATCATTTATGTGCGTGTAATTCACCTTGGAGGCTCCGGATACCATGTAAAGATTAGGAAAGACAAGAGCGATGAATAAATGAGGAATATTTGATAATCAAATAATCAATTCATTCATGGATAGCCCGAGTGTATTGTGAATAATTAATGGAGCAGTCAATTATTATCAAAGTAGCGATCTGCATGCAAAGACGAGAAGCAACAGAGTAAACACGAGAAATATTTGGATGGTTAATTTTTCGTGGTATTTGGGCAGTTTTAAGAACAACGACCAGTCGAGCAACTTGTTGACCATTACGCATTAGCGTTTAAAGAGGTAATAGAAGCTTTATATATACTCCCAGCCAAAATTACTTGCAAGTAGAAATAGAACACGCAAACTAAATCATCTCACGTGACAAATATTCTATCCAAATCAGTAGCAACAGGCTTATTGTGCATGTTACGATACGTTAATAATAATTTCCGTATCGTGCAAGTCACTTATGTTCATGAAGACGACTTGCTAGAAGTGTATGTTGTGTATACGAAGGTTGTGTACAACTGTAGACCATACACTATTGCATTGGATTTGGTGTATTATGAGACTATGGCCAATTTTAACTTAATTTGTTGTGGTGATGATGATAATGGCCTTTCCCTGTGTGACTTAACTTGTTGTGGGGTGCGAAACAAACTTATCCATCACTCAGAGAACCTCACAGATTCACGGAAATTCCCAGGATGATGATGAGACGGGTCTCTGAGCTGCATTTTACCAAAACGACTTGAATAAATCAATGTTGATAGTGATAACAACTATCTGCAAGTTTACTAAGCCCCACTTGCTTCTCACTTATACTTGCCTATCATAACCCTTGCAGGATTTTTAAATGTTCATTGTTCATTGTATTCTTCTCGTCAATTATTAATGTACAGCTAAGTTCACACTCTTCCTTGTGTTATGGGTCCATCAATATTTTCCCAAAGATTTGAAACACTGGGGAAGTTGATTAATGAGCTGCAAGCAAGTCTCTCTCAATTGCCATTCTTGTTAGAAATTGCTGAACATTAAATAATATCCTGGTTGCACAGTCTGAAGTCTCAAATACCAAAAAATCCTCGAGACTTATGGTCACATTTAATGTGTGAGAAGACCTGCGCTTTAGAAAGTATTCTTGACAAGTAATTAACAATTTGAGGCGTAGGTGTTAAGTTCATAGGTCACACACATCGACTTACAGTTTTTCTACGACTTTTATGCTAAGATAAAGTGCTTAAACCCCAAACCATTTATTGCGATATCTATCAGAAAGTCACAACCCCCAAGACTTAAAATTCTTACGAGGTTTTTCTCATACGGTCTACTTTCAACTTTGATAATTCATTTCACACGGTTTTCGATGTGAGTTTACCCCCTTCAGTTGGTGTGCATAATCGTTGAGGTACAAAGTTGGCAGTAATGAATACACACCACCATGGACATTTGGACATACACACTATTACACATACACACACAGATTTTGCGCTTTAACACAGGAAGAAGTTTAAAAATGTAACCTTCACAAATGTAGAGAATTATTTTACTGCATCTACATTGCAGATGAGGTGTTCGTACGCTTACGCTACATTTAGAAAATTGTATTAGGAAGTATAAGGAAGACATCATCACCATAATAATAATATAATATCATCTCACAACCTTCTCTACTTGTGTGGAAGGAAAAGATGTTCATAGTGTCTCAAGACGGATCTTAAGGAGAAAGATGATCATATGAACAATCCCACACGGTACTGGCAACTAAGAGTGCATTGTGAGACTCCTCGCATTGTTGTTTCCTCCGTCTATTGACTATATGCCCGTATAGTCTGAGTTTAAGTAACTTTTTTAGCTGGCCAATAACAAATCAACGCAGTAATAGACCCATCATGAGCTCGCCCCATTGCGCATAAATAAACAGAGCCAGGTCGTAAAGAAGGGAATCCTTGGGTAAAAATGTCAAGAGGATAATAGATGCGCCCATAGAAGTCATCGTAAATAAACGTCTGGATAAATACGAATTTTTTCGATTCATCTCCTCAACACGGATCAGAGTGAGCGAACAATTTTACAACATTATCATTTCACTTCATATCATCATCATCATAATCATATGAATAAAATCACCATCCTTTTACGATTTCCTCTTTGAACTTGTTTTCTCCCTTCACCTCTCATCCTCGTCGTTTCACTCTGTCTCAGAGATAAAGAATGAAAGTTTGTGGATCTTTCCTCGCGTGAGTTGAATGCTGAGCTGGAAATCTGCGGGTGACAAAACCAACAAGACAAGCAGAGAGATGAGAGAGTCTCTCTACAAGACAATGTCTGTCTGTCTGCTCCAATCAGTGTAATAATAATAACAACATTATGGAGAAGAGAGTCGTACTATTGTTTGAAGTAGATGAGTTTTTATGAGACATTCAAATGGAGGCACACCAGCGACTCCTCGCATCTCTCCTCCAGCCTTGTTTTATGCTAATCAATACTTTTACCTAATAAAATATCCCTTTGATGAAAACTCAATTGCCTGTGGATTGATTTTATATCGATACCAGTCGCAAGTTATGTTCAGTAACTTCCACACTGACTGAACATACGTGAGGGGTCTGTGTATTCTCTCTATCTACACTCATGCTGTTCCGGTTTATTATATGCAACTCTCACTAATTGATGTGTGTTTTTTTAAAGGAAGTCTGCAGCTTGTGAAATGATACACCTCCAATCTTATCTGACTTGTTAAATCTATTTGCTTTTATCCTTGTAAAATTTCAGCATATTGGTTTGATGAGGTTTGGTACGAAGGCGAGGAAAGGTATTACACAGAAAGGTTTCAGGTAAAGCAAGAAACTCTGAAACTGAAACTCACCAGCACAACAATTTAATTGAAAGTTTGAAAGCACGGGGTTTTCTCAGGGAAGAAGGGATGCAGAAAATGCACTTGTTATTTGTTCCAGTAGTTTTGATACCCACATATCATCTCAGCTTTGGAATTGTACGCGGCTAATAACCATTTATACTCTGCTTAATTGTTACCAACCACACGTATATTATTACACACTTACTACACATTTCCTTCATTCTGTGAAGACTCTAATATTATATGCATATGGAATGGAATACTTTTAACTTCTTGGTAAGCGAGTGTAGCAAATGATTTTTTATTCTGTACGGTAGGTGAGTATGTGGTAAGGAGGGTTCTTCTTCGCAATGCCACAGACGATGGTGAGGCGATACTGATTGTAATAATAATGAGTGAATGAGATAAAAATCAAATATTATACTGACGTAATATACGCGAGAAAGAAAAACTTCTCTGCAAAGGCAGATAATTACACGTTTCCCAATAATAATTATTCCGTATTACAGGTTGAAATGAAAACTGGATCTGAGTCTTATTTTGTATCATTACCTTCCCAACTATCCCAACATTTGTGGTTAGTAAATCTCATCTAAACGAGTATTTCTCACATCAAGAAATTAAAAGTTTTTTAATATTTCATTTGTTACCTAAATTTGCATTACTTTGGGAGGAACGGAAGATGCAATAATAATATACACACACAGATAGTCCACTGCGAACTGACTTCTTCTGAATGGAAAACAGGGGCAAAAGGCAGTCAGCCAGCAGTGGCACTGATCTCTAAATCCTTTTCGTTAAATGGTGTTAGTTATGAGGTGCAAATAAATTCAATTGTGTAGGAAAGTGAGCTCCTTCTCCTCTCGGTAATTATACGTACCTACTGAATGAATAAAAATTAAACATTTCTCAACTGATTGCCCGTCTAATTAGTGCAATTGCTTTGCTCAATTACTTATGGGTGTTTTTAATTTTCTCGTTTACGAGGAAAATGCCGATCAACTTGTCTTGTTTTTTAAAAACAGCTCTTTTATTAAGGTACGTATAGAATGTAATGTGTAATCTTGTTTGGAATTAACGTTGAAATGTTTGTTTAATTTGCCCCATATGACAGTCGACCTTAAATTATTCTCTTTAAGAAATGAAGGATGTTAATTTGTGCTTGATAATTCACAGAGCACCTTGAAACACCTTGAAATACCGAGGATGAAGCCCCTGTAAAAACCATCTCAAGTTTCGGCCGAATTCTCTCTCGCAGCTTCAAGTGCTTCTTATCCATTTCATTACTTGTCGCATTAACACTGAAGGTATATTGTTCTCAACAGTGCGTAGCTTTATTGAGCTTCTTCCTCTTTTTTATTGAAAGGGAGATGAAATTTCATCATTCTTATGTTAGCTTGTCCAAGCAATCTATAATTGGGACTGACAATGCGTCTCACGTTGACAGAATAATTCTCTCCTGATAAGCTTTCCACTCAATAAGAGACTTGATACTGTTCTCCTGTCTTTTAGTTAAGAGCAATAATGATGTAATGCTGTAGACAAGTTGAAAGGATTGACTAGGCGATGACAAGGACATACATAAACACGACCTGACACTTACACACATAACACATGAGGAGTGAGAGTCCTTTAAGCAACGATGCACTAAGCCAATAAGGGATCAAAGGTTCGCCCTATAAAACTACTCGGCAGTGAGGAAAATAAGATCGCTTGTCTTTCGGTTGTAAGTTGCAGGGAGAGAGTGAGAGAGCTAATCCAATCATATTCGTAAGGAGATTGACAGAACTCTGATGGCAGATTATGTTACTGGTGAGGACAAAAATATTTATTGCTTTAGAATGTGTACGGTGAGTAGTAGCTGCACTGCAAGGGTTACGCTACCTTACAACTTCAGTCGTAAAACTCGCTTGCTTCTGCATAATTTCTTGTTGATTGAATGCCTTGTCCAATTATTTGAGAGACAAAGATTATGTAATCCCTGTCTTGATCTGGATGTGTGTGAAATTTTGATACATTTTTGTCACAGTCACCACCAACTTAACTTGTTGACAGGAATTCAAACTGAAGTTTAGTGCACACACCGACAATTTATATTTCTACTGTTGTCTGCATCTACAAGCAAGATCTCATAGAGATGACAGTATGTGTTTATTTATTGGCAGACTACCTTGATCTTCACCAAAAAATAGTAATTAGAGACATCATGTTTCACTAATTTTTGGAAACACTTTTTCCGTGAGGTATTCTGAGTAAAAAAACGTATCTCTAATCTCTACCTACTCTGACTGGTAATTGAAGTGAATAATTAATTTAAAGATAAACCGGATGTTGATAAACTACCTTTTTACAAACTCAATATCTTCGAGAACAAGACAAGATGAAGCAATGTGATGATAATAAAAAACGCAAGAAAACCCGTTTGCACAAGCCGTCGTGTCGTCTTGAGCTAATCAAATCATTAACGACTTCGCATCTAGGATTGTAAAATAAATGCATTTTGTTGGCAAAAACTCCTTTCTCATCTCTCATCCTTTCTCACTAATCCTGACAATCACCCACCATTCGTGGTGGTGATGGCAAAAGCAAAGAAATTAAGGGGAGAAATTTAACTCTTTCTTTCAGTAAAGCTTCCTCGTCTCTTCTTCTTCTTGTTCTTTAAGGATTCCTTAGGGTCTTCTTACACAGACACCAACTCAGTAGTCTTCTTCTTGTACATTCCGAGGTCCGTTAAAATTGTTAAAAATGTCTTGAACTCACACTCCCTCATCGTCATCATCATCATCAACCCGATCTTAACCTAAATCATCACTTTGCTTCTTATTTTCTTCACTTCCCTTCTTCCTTGACTTGACAGAGGTGTGCTTCTTTGAAGCATCAACTTTACGACCATTTTAAACACCCATTAAATGCTTGAAGAAGACGTAAGGGATTCCTCACAACTGTTTTTATTGTTAACCTGGAACCACCACTATCAGACAAAAGTGTTCCGAAATTACTAGGTGTGAGGATATTCACTACAGCCCAGCAGTCGTCTGCACTTGATGAGTCTATTATTTCTATCATCAGCGACTAGAGAAGGAGAAACGATAATTCGCAGAGTTACAAGCAAATCTAGTAAAATATCTGTGTAGTCATCTTAGTGGTGAACTTTCAACAAAGGACACGTAAAAAATTCGCCATCAAAGGGAAATTAATGACTGAAACTTACAAATCCACATCCACCCATTCGATTGAAACTTGGAAGTTTAAGATCTGAGGATGTATGAAGCTACGAAGTATTAAGCTAGCTTACGAAAGACGGGCAGGCAAGAAATGATGTACAACAAAGACGTGTCTACAGCCTTAAAATAAAATACCAGTTAAGTCATGACCTGGCAGGTCTTGTTGTAAAGGAAGAAACAAGTAAGGCGCCTGATCTCTGTGTAATAATGATTCATGCTTACTGGTGGCAATTAAAGTCCTTGCATAAAATCAATTTAATCGCAGCAAGAGTGGAGGAAACATTCAGCGGTAGACGTAGTAAGAACCGATAATTACACCCTGGCATCGAGTTAACTTTGGTGAAATCTTGTAGTTGTTATATCGTCAGACTGAACCAGGAGGCAGGTATATATAAAATATATATACCTAGTGTGAGTTTAAGTCAAGTCAAAAATGAGTTTCTGTACCTACACCACCGTGAGCTGCTTACTAGTCTTAGTGGTAAGTGGTAATCGTAATTTAGCAGTAGTGAGTAATTTCATATATACGAGAGAGAGAGACCCACACAAACTTATTTAGTGTGTAGTGCCAGGATAGATCACAATCTTGCAAAATTGAGTGGAAGAAGGAGGAGGTTAGTCGCAAAGTAGTATTCTTGTGTAAGTATATTTTATGCACAGACTCACTTTTCAGAGAAGTAAACAGGAGAGAACATAAGGTCATTTTAGATTCATTTTCAAGAAATAAAACAGCAAGAGATTTAGTCCGATTAATTACTCAAGTAAAATAAACCGAATCCCTGTGTTCTAATCTGCTATTTATTTAGTAGCTCCTAGAATTCCCTTCTGTAACTCGCAGCTTGATTTAAGAATTAAAAGTAGTATTTCGCTTCTTTATACTTTAACATACTTATCTGCTTATTTGAGAAACCCACTGGCTTAATATACTCACTTAAATTGACGAGAAAGGCATTATAACATAAGGAACCAGAGTGAGTGGTCACCTACGTAATCTAAAGTTTATTGTAGAATAGGTCGTTTGTTGTTTCTGGAGCTACTTTTGTTGGTAGGTTAGCTCAAGCAAACTTAACATTATGTACTCACAGACCTCTTCGACGTACACACAGCTTAGCTACCTGTCCTGTCCTTGTTGAAGATTGACAAGAAAATAACCCCTAGTTTTGTTCCTGTTCGTAGTAAAGAAGTTTACTCATGTTGAGAGAGTAGTTTTCGGACTTGAAGTTGAGACCACGATTCATGAATAGGAGAGAGAGAAGTTAGTTTGGTTCGTAGTCCAATTCGGTTCAAGGTATCATAATAATGCTGGCCTGTCTCTACCGTAAAGTTAGCTCGCAGAGAAGTAAGCAAGCTTTCGGTTGTTGAGCCATACCTGATTATTTCTCTGGGTGACTCTAATGAGAAAAGAACATATAAACCGAATGGGGGAAAATATTGATCAAAAGTTCACCATATCCGTTTCCATTTTCTCCAGTAAGGAACATTATGTTTTGTTATACAACATTCTCTGAGTGAATAACGACATGGAGAAACTTTTACTCGTTCTTCTTTCTACTCAGCTCTCTTGTTTATTCTTCAGTCTTGTGTGTATGCTGCTCCTGCTAAGAAGAACGGCGAAAGGCTTTAGATCTAAGCTCGAGATAGGTCTCAAGGTAATTTCGTCTCGTCGATTCAAGTCTTTCTTTCCTACGAAAATATCTATCCCGTAGATAAGCATGACATTCGGCTCCTTATCTTCTATTCCTACGTAGTGTAGCAGTCCACCAGAGAAATGAATGCTTAGAACCGATTTTGGTCTACTAAATCGCTCTAAGCTTTTAGGACACCATCATAATAATCATCACACTATAAAGGCATCGTCAGTTTGATTTTGATACGAGTTGAGCCTGAGATAAATAAATGATGTTTCTGCTGCTGCTGAGGCGAATTGAAACAAAAAATATGAAACAAAAGTTATTGTGAAGTGAATGAGAATGAGGAGAATGGATGGAAGTAGTAGGAAAGAAAGAAGAACTGGTGTAGAGAGAAATGGTTGGTCGGGATATACCAATTATCTAATTTGAAGAGATTTAAAGATGTGAGCAAATCGAATCGCCCATTGGCAGTTGCCACCTGCTATTAAGTTTAATTTGACCTTTCGGTGAAGCTATCGGCTAGTAAAGAATATAATAATAATCGGAGTTTTATACGAGAACAACCTTCGAGATGATATCAACTCTTATGGCCATCGTTGTTTGGCATTATTACTGCTGTTGGCCAACCGTTCAGTTGAATTGAAATGCAAGTGGTGGTGTGTGGTGTATCGATACTCTCTTCACTCCCTTTCAATCTGGTTGAGCCAACAACTATCGACATGCGGCTATTAAGTGTAATTTTCCCAAGATTGAAAAAGGATTGGTACTGACTGGTTGGTGGACTGCACTTATAATATAGTCTGCGTAAACGATGCTTTATATCGTTCACTTGGATTTAATTCGTTTAATTTGTGTACTATGTAGTATAAAGGCTGCTTCAAGAAAAAGGAGTGCTATGGTGGAAGATGCAATGGGGAAAATTGAGGCGCCATAAAAGTACTTTAACACGTAGACAAGGATCATTTTCGTACACACATCATATTATTAAGTAGAATTAAATCAAGATTCCAACTGGGACGCATACTCAGAATACTCACACACAACACTCTTCACTAGAAGGATGGATTGGGAGAGAGTTTGTGTCCGTATCAAAATGATACCCCGCACGATGGACCAACATCAACCAACCAACACAGTTTCAGAGTTTCCGTGAGATGCGCATCCCCAGCCTCAGTATCCAATCTCCACAATCTCAGATATATGACCTCCTACCTAATTGAATTTGCCATGTTTTCGGGACAATTATTGCTGTGACGCATCTAATCTCTGTAGAATATTAGAAATTTTTTAATTTTTGCAGCATTAATTAAATTATAAAAATGAATTGGTGTAAGTAATTTATTAAAAGTCAAAGTAAAATATTAAATCGAAGAAGGGAATGATATTTCAGAATCATAAAATGCCAATACTGCACCCATTTAGGTTTAAGACTCTCCATTCCTGTGTAAAAAATCCTTCTGGTTGGACTGGAAGGTGGAAAGGAAGGAAGACGATGAAGGATGTAAAATGTAGAATCCAGAGGATTTGTACGAAGGAACTCGGCCGTAGGAATGAAATGAATGATACGAAAGGAGTGTAGAAGAAGAAGTAACGGTGGGCTATACTCCTCCAGGCCTTTAAATTAGCTCTGTATGCTCTTTATCCCGAGATATTATTGAGTATTATAAAGCTACTGTAGCAGATAACGCAGTTTGCTTAATGTACTTTAGTCACGACATTTTATATTCTACGTTGGGCAGGAGCAGCAGCAGCAGCAGCAGCAGTGCCTTCGTAGTAATATGTCTCCTGATACTTTATACCTTTGCTTACTTGCCAACTTTCCTCTGTGCGCTTTCCCTTTTGCTTTTACTGCTTTCAGCACTAGTTAATAATACTTATCCGCCATCCACCCTTCCACCGCCGCTCCTACGTACGTATATATCACTAGAGCAGTCTTCTCCCGATTCCAATTTACTTTCCTTTCGGAAATGAATCCGTTTTTTATGTCGAAAAATAAAACAGAATAAATGTGAACACCGGTAGCAGTCTGAGTAAAAGAATGGAAGAATGCGGAAGTACTTGGTGGTGGTGCAGTACATCGTTGATAAACTTATGTAGCTGAAACATCACTCCCCGCACTAAAACTTAACTTTGCTAGTCTTTTTCTGTCTTTCTGTCTGTTGTCCTCTTGCAAAATAGCTTTCTGGGTATATTTTTTGTACAGCAGCAGTAGCATCAATAGTAGCTACGTAGTATAGAACATTACCATCTTTTTAAAACAACTGGCCTGTGTACTACATTACACTTCTAAGTTTGCGTGACATTCGTGTTCGGAAAAAGGTGAAAGTGGTGCAGTTAGTGGATGAGGATGTATTGCAATTCATTCAATCACAATTACACCCGAGCATGCAGGGGTCCTATCAAGACTACAAGTGCACTTGACTTTATTTAAAGACTTTAGTTAAGTCAAGGAGTCACACACGAGTGAGAGAAAGAGACTAATTCTATTGAATTCCTACAATCCAAAATACCGTAGGATTTTTTAAATTATACGAGAGTCTCATTTACTCTCAGTCACTCAGGGCTCAGTCTCAAGAAAACATAAGAAAGGTGGCCTATTTCTCGTTTATTCTTTGAATTTCGATGAGTAAAAGTAGCGTAAGTATACAGCTCTAATAGTGTGGTAAGTTCAGAGTATTAAAAGTATAGACGCAGACCATATAGATCGGCTGGACAGACGAGACTGTATTCCGGAGAAAAACTGGAGGAAGGAGGGTCTATCACTTTCTCCAGGAAAAAGTAGTTTGAGGAGAGAAGAGAATCAAGATTGTCAGAATAGTTTATTCATACTATCTCCGGTTGAAAGGTGAGTAAGCACCTGGCAACACTCCCACCGAATTTTCGGATGCCTGGAACAGCCATCCCATCCAGCACAACTCCCAACTCAACAATCTCCCAAACTAAAATATGTATGAAAGTAATTTCTTCCCAAAACTACTACGAGCATTTTTAATTTATTTTGTTCGATGATTCTGCACCAGGAGCAGAGGATAATAACTGTGTGGCAGTCCCTGCAAATGGACATCCTTCGCCAGTTTCATAAAATCATATTTGGTAGTTTAACCCTGTCACATCCTAATAGTATGTTTCATAAGTAGAAACGGCAGGAAATGTTCCGCTCTGTCAAGCCAACAAAAGGAGCCTATCACCATCATCATCATCATCGAAGTTTGGTGGAAAATTCGTCAGTCCACACGGAGTTCGGTCTTGTCTCTGCGAGTTTTGATAAACAGCAGATATTGTGCAGAAGTGTACAACTAAAACTTACAGAGTTTGTCTTTGGAAAGACTAAATATTATTTTGTTTCTGGTTTGGATTTCATCGATCCTTTTACGGGTGGTTGGCAATTATTACAACGTATATGCATTCATTGTGTGGCTGAAATGTTCAGCCTCACACCACAACATTTGTGCAGGATAACACAGATACATAGGATGCATGTTTAATGTGTGAACTTGTCTCTAACACACCTAAATTACAACAGTAGCTATTTATCTCTTATTAAGCTTTGCGAATACCTAGAAGTCTTAAACGGGATAGTACAAAAATGACATGGAATATTTTCAAAACTGCTTAAGATTTCTGGGGAATAATAAGGCAGCGTTTGTAAGTGAACAGAGTCACCATGCAGTATACCACCGGAACATATCATCCCATGAAGATGAATGATCATCAACAAATTCCATAACTAATTTTTTCTCCCCAAAGCTTCGGTAAAAAGGGTTATTTTACAAGATTCTTCATGGGAGTGTATACAACACACTTTAAATTATCCGTTCATAACATAACAAACACAGCCAAGACTGGGAGAGCCTCTCTCTCTCCTCGGAGGATCTTAGAAAGTCATCATAATGTGTATCGTAACAACCTCACACTCTACCGAGAGAGTGTTATAGATCACTATTACTTATATGTAGACCACTTCTTCCGACTTGAGAAATGAGATATTACTCTCGTAACTTACGTCTTACGGAGCATAGAAGGGCAAGGCAATCCTTAGGAGTTTCACCTGTGTTAAAAAACACTTATAAAATGCGATACACTCTATCCTACGAGGAACAGTTCACGGTTCGTACTTCCAAAAAGTTGTGTGTATATATATATATTAGGACGATGATGATGATCGCCTTTACCTTCAGAGGTTACGTGAATACATAAAAGAAGATATGGTTCTTTTTTGTACAAAAATAATTTTCTCTGGACTGTGTTTTATGGCCTAATTTTTTCCCCTCAGAACAGAAACTTCATCTAATGGATGAAATGATGAGTCTCTCCATTTTCATCTGTGATGTCTGAGGTTCATTTAATGTTTGGCGTAGCATTTTGTGTGTGTGTGTGTCTCGTCTCTCGTTCGTTGTACTCCCTAAGAGACTTGCTTTACTACCAAATAATCTAACTACCGGATCATCAGAGAGAATTCCTTCGTCACTCTCCTAACTAATCTCATTATGCATTGTCTACCTGGAATAAAATTATGTTATCAGACGATTAAACATCTGATGTAATTAGTTAGATGAAATTATTTTTTCGTGGGCTGGTTGACTTCCAGGTTGAACTTCTGTGCTCCAAGTCGGATGTTCCGTAACTCCAAATGTAATCGAGGAAATTCCCAGCAAAAGTAACCATCAACGGCGGAGAGACGGAATATATACTTCGCCCAATGACAACTTAATGAAGTCCAAACTCATCAATTAGTTGATCCCTTGTGAGAGAGAGACTGCAGAGATAGTCATTACTTAAGTAGCATCAGGCAGAAGAGGAGAGAGAAACAGTGGAGAATGGTGAGGGTGAATCAACATCAAAACTATCCAAGTTGAGAGAGATACCCTCTCCCATTCTCGTTATGTGATGGATAGACCTTAATGTATCAAGGGACTTATTTATCCAGTCTCAACTGATACGCGCAGACCTCATCTTCGTTTAATATCATAATAGCCCCGACATTAACTCAACATTCTTCATGTATATTTAATTCCCTGATTAATTTTTAATATGAGAGTGCTTTCTTCGTAGATGAGGCTGGTTCCCTTCTTCTCCTGCCCACGGGACACTGAATGAGTTCAAATATGCGATACCAATACTTGGCTAGCAATTCATTTCTTCTGTACTACTTTTCAACGCTCAGAAAATTCCGTTGGAAATTCGTTGAGAAGGAATCTATTTGGTTTCACTAGAAGATTTATTGATTTAGTGCCGATATCAAAATGTGAATTCATTGTTGTGAAAACCTCGCTGGGCCTGGAGTGAAGTCTTTATTTTAATTCTGTGTGGACGAGGGTAGTTTTTGACTGGAGGAGTCATATCCATTTATTAGGCGAGTAGTGTTGTCTGAGGTTCAAGTAAGGAGTTGAACATTAAGAGTATAAACTCATCATAAAATGGATTTTTGGACTGAATAATGGGAGAAATGAAGACGTGACATGTTGACAGGATGATGGATCATGGGAACCAAACACACTTACTTGAATTAGCAGGTGTGGGTTTCCTACTTCTGAACTTGCGGTGGCAGAATGAACGAGTATCAATCGGAACTCTCGAGTGCTCCAGTTGCATTTTGGATTTGCATTGGTTTGTGTACGCAAACGAATTTAATTAAATCGTAGTAGATGACACAACTTTCTTTGCTGACTATTTATTCCATGTAGTATAAATACTACAAATCAAATTATGAACTGTGTGCTATGCATGTTCGGGGACTGGAGTAGGAGAAACAACGATATATATGGCATTTAATACTAAGGATCTTTTGTACACAGTAAGGGCTGGCAGTGGAACTAATGACTGAATTTAAAAATGCCCTAGCAATCCCTACAGGAGGTTCTTCGGCGCTTAAGAACTTCCCTACCGAGAGCCCACACGAGTTTATATTTGTCTTGTCAAATGTCTTGACTGGTGTACTGCAGGGGGTCCCTATTGACACCCTTACTCAATATGGCATTATTCATTCAATGAAATGAAACGCCTAAACAAAATGACTTCACTTCCTTTTGTTACTTTGTTACAAATTGTTACACATTATCCTTCCCTTCATGTTCCCCTTCATCTACACAAATAGTTGTACACTTCTAAAACACAAATTATAAAAATAATCTTGTAACATTGTAAGACTGCATCTTCTTTCATATTTAAAAAGATTCTAGCAGTCCCAGTAAGTCCGATGCGATACCTACTAAAAATTCGTAATGCGAAATTAACCTAGTGTGAGTGCAGTAAAACCATTTACCAAGGAATTGTGGATTGGCTTTTTTCAATCTGTTTCTAAAATAATCAATGATTGATGAGCTGTATGAAATTAAAGGAATTTAAATTAACTCTGCTGTACACAAGTTTTGCAGTGTAAATGATGTACTTGTCGAATCTAGTTGTATCTTCAGTCGTAAAGTCAGTTTAATCAATTAGGATGTCCATAGCGAACATCTGTTTTGTAAGCCAATTATTAAACCGGTCGGAAGTCATTTGTCCTTGTAGGATAACATCTCATTAACCTGATGTATTGTTTCACGGGATTACTCGGACGAATGATATGTCTCTACTTCTGAAGCTTTAAAATTTTCACTTTCCACTTACAAACTATAATTAGAGAGCTACTAGCTACTCAAAAGAACACAAGGTGAATGAATGAGTGTGCTGTGAAAAAGCAGAAAGCACACACACACCATTGGAAGATCAAGGTCATTATTTTCATAGTAGGCTTCAATATGCAAGCGAGTATTTTCTTAAATTACAGGTAATCTGGAATGGAGGAGCTTACCTTGGAAGTAACTCTTTGTACGGAGATAGGACACTGCCAATCGAAGTATACTGAGTCGATCCAATTTGCTGAGTATGTTCTGCTCAAACGGCAATAAAGATGCCAAATTGTCAAGCTCAGCGTTAAGCCTTTCTCTGTGACGCTTTGACGGGTTACTCTTGGCCACTCCATCCTTGGGCGGTGGCTTAATGCTGAAAATAAATTAGAAATCCATGTTAAAATCAATAAACTTTTCGTTACAAGTTACATTTGCTTAACCTGAATAAATATCTAGATTTACAATTTATCAAATGCCTTTAATATTTTGGAAAAACTTCTAAATAAACATTCCAGCCTCTCTTTATCTAGCCAAAAATACTTTCATTATCCAAGAAAATAAATAACGAGTTCCAAGGAGGAAACTCGTGGAGGTATACACAAAGCATAAAATAATTACAGTCTCATCCAGTTCACCTTTAGTCTGGAAATCAGGAAAAGAACTGTGAAAGTGATGTGTGATGATGTATATTTCGTAAAAGGTGAGTTACGTATGCACTCCACGTTTTCCTGGTGGACTAAAAACCAGGGCTTCTTGATTGATGCTCAAGCGTAATCAACAGTGATTTTTGCTGCATATGAAAATTATCATTTGGAAATCGGGTGGATAATCAATAAGAGTAATTGTTGGTGTTTTTTAAAACGGGCTTAGCGTTGGGTACGCAATTTTATGAGGATATAATAGAAAAGTGCAGGCAAAAACAGAGTCGTTTCTTGCATTGTGTACTCTGTGTTAGTATTTTAGTATTACACAGACATGTGTGTTAACTTACACTTATGTATATTTTGTGCATAGAAGAATTATTAACATCGATCTAACTTTATTTAAGACGGCTGGCGTCTCAAATTTACTCGGAATTTGTTGACCAATCTTGAATCTACCTACAGACTCTAACAATTCAACAATTGCTGTTTATTTACTATGTGAGTAGCTACCACTACCAACTACTGTTGGGGTGCTCACACACAACTCAAAATTCCAGACATTTACAGGTCTTTGTTATTTGAAACAGGTATTTAATTCCTACTCTCATATCTGTCAATCTCACTTTCAAGTTTTGGATTCATCGTTTCACCTCAATTTTTCGAGTTGGATTGTACGTAACACTGAATGAGTGGTAGTTTGGTAGTAAAACTGTTGGAGAGACGACGACGAACGAGGTCGGGTTCAACTTCTTACAGCTTGGGTGTTGAAGGTAAAACAAGGCCGATTTAAGAATTCAAAGTTTGAAACAATCAAGTACTTTTCTTTTGACGGTTTAGAAGAATAAACTATCAAAGGTAAAAGCCAGCGCAGAGGTATACGTGTAATTATTTATGAGTTCTGTAATAATAAATGTTTTTCAGAGTCGTTGGTCTGTGTGGATTTTAGTATAATTGGAGCAACCATCTATAATGTAGCTTCCTTGTTGGTAGGTGAATGTGCAGGTGATGGAAACATTAATGTTATGTAGACAACTATTAGGTAATAAGAGTGTCGAGCAAGCCGGTATTTCACGTAGGAACTCCAAAGATCAGTGAGGAAAGTAACTTTGTGTGAACCGGAAAATGACGCTTAGATAATGTACGTTTAAGGGACTACCCCAACTCGAACGTAGAGTACCTTTTGTCATAAAAATTATGCACCATTCATTGACGGACAGGAAAATACCTTCTTTCTGCCTAAATTATTACTATTAGCCAGGAGCAGAACGGATGGACGGATTGCTCTTTTTTTCCTTGGCGGAGTTTCAGGTTTACCTCAGTTTGGAAATATGAGTCAGTCAGAGTACATTACATCCTACAAATATTAGACTGAGACTCTACTGCTTGTCTCCTCACTTTCCAGGCAGCAGCTCTTATTCAGGTTGTACGCGTAGTATACGTGGATAATTATTATGCCAAAGAACACAAACATTCTCTCTCCAGTCATAATGACACACAGACAATCATCCAGCAGAGTTTAATGATAATTACCTGCGATTACTAACTCCCAGACTTGGTTCGAACCGGTCGGTTCTTCTAAATCTACGAGATCAGTGAAGCTCTCTCGCTCTCTGCCTCCTTCGTATATTCTTATATCTTCCTAGTTCTTTCAATTATGAGAGCTCGTCGTTTATTTTGTGAATTGACGATGATGACTATGGAGAGATTGATTTCAAGGAATTTATTCTCAGTCATGTGAAAGTCTCTATTTCAACGGTATAATTAAATTTTCGAGGACTTGTAAGGAACCTGAAGAATGAAAAATAAAACAATCAAACCTTTGTTTGCCATACAAGCAATTACATACTTATTGAAGTCTGTGTGAACCAAATATCATATTTGATGAATTAATGCGTGCGAATGAATTAACACTAATTAAATCGCTACCCTTATCTAGATTTTCTGTGTAGGTTCAATTAAAATATTCTCAGGACCATGAGTTGCAATATTTTATCTGATATGTCGTTTAGTGTGAACTCAATTATTTAGCCAAATATTAAACCTTGTTGCCGTTTCAAGGTCGAATGGTTTGTAAAGCAGTATATAGTGATCATGGTAAACTTACTCTAAAGGACGGTGACGTTGGCACACAAGTTCAAGTTCCCACTAACCCTTTTATTATTATATACTTTTAAGAAAATCCTGAATGATAAAACACTGGGTAAGAACTGGTGGTGGTGAATCCTATTCCATTCAATGTGCCATATGGCTGGCCTACTACAAGTAATACCTACTGGCTCACCCATCAGATAAGTTTCAGTGGCTACTACCGTATTTTAATGTTGTACAACAGACTACCTTCACTGAATCTGGTTGGGTTTAGTTGCCGAACAACCTCTGAGAAGAACTGGATGCCCATTTGATTTCCAGGTCTCATTTAAGCAACCCAACTTGAAGCATATTAATCGAAATCAAGACGGGTTAACAGATTTCCTCCGATGCTGAGGCTGATTGTATCACAAAGCGCATTAACCAGTATGAAACTATAATCCTTAGTGAACTACGCGAACAAGATGAACTTCAGTATCAAGATAAAGAGTAAAAGGAGAATTTATTATGACCATTAAATTCATTGATGTAGACTCATATGGCTATTTGTTTTTCCATTTTCTTAGTGAGCAATTTAGTAATTTAAGTCGTGATATTAATCACTCGGGCTTAGTTTTACCACAAGACATCTCCAATCAAGAGATACGCGAGTGCAAGTCTTGTAAAAGGAATTCTTAGCATTTTATCGTTAACATTTTGTAAAATGGAATTTGTAGTGTAGTCATACGACCACACGACTAATATAAAGTCAGGAACAATTTTGAACATAATTAGATAACGTTGAAGAAAGCGTCCAAGTACAATTGTAACAGTAACAATAATATTTGTAATGTAATAAGTAAGTTATCTTTGAAACTACTGCACATGAATACTACGTTTATGAAATAGTTGATTGAATGAAGAAGACCCCATCAACCCATAAAACAAAACCCCCCAAGGACCCTGAAGAAATTAAAATTTCATGATCTCATTTAAACAACTTTAAATTCCCATCTATATCTTGTCAGGGTAGTTTAAATTGCTTCTTTTCCATATTTTTACTTCTCTGTTAGGTTTGAGTGTATATCGCTTGTTATTATTGCTTCTACGAACTCACTGCAGTTCTGACCCTTTGATCCCATTCATCTTCATACTCTAGGCATGACATGTAAAGGAGTTCATTCTTAATCAAACCTTTACTTGATCTGTTTACTATAAGCACTGGATAATTTTCAGGTACACAGAATAGCTCACCGTAGTTCCTGATATTTTTTGAATGGCTCTCAACAAGATTGCTAACATGATTCGATTTTAACGACACTTAAATAGAACGTAAATTTACTTTCCTTAGCAAAAATTAATGATAAGATCCAGCGATTAACTTCGGCTTCAAAGCAGCCGAATCTGTCATAACCTCAACATAGAAGCTATAGACGCCCATCATAAAAGTAATTTTAGAATGTTAATACCGGTTGTCCAATCTCAGATTTTTATTTTGTTAACTTAAGAATGTAAAATGAAGTGTAGTAAGTAGCAATAAATGTAGGCTTAAGCTTTTTTATCATCACTTAGACAGTAGAACAGATTAAATCTGAAGAGACAAGTTCACATTTATTGTGTGAAGATGATGGGACCATAAAGAGACTTTACTTCATTATGAGTCGTAAACTTGTTCTTCTTTATGTTGAACATCGAAGTGATTACTTTTTCCCTTTCTCTTGATGGAGTTAATTGCTCAATCGCACAGAAGTTAAGATTCCCTGTCAAAATGATCCTTCTCGTATGAATTGTTTCAAAGATAATAATTACTCGATGCATGGCACCCTACCAAGAAACTTAAACAACTGCAGGTGATCCCATTCATCATACAAATAGTTTGAAACTTAATACATGCGAAATTCAATTTTCAAGACGATTGAATCAACATGAAGAAAGTGAGAACATCCCACAGATTCTTGACAAGTTGACTCCGTAAGGCTTATTATTATTTCGTTGGCTGCAGCAACTGGCAGCAAGCAAGTATGTTTGTGTGTCTTTAGTTCTTATGCAGGTATGCAGGATGCACTCTTAATAAATATTCATAATTTGACACTGACAGTTTTGTAAAGCCTGTGCATTTCCTTCTTTCTTATTCTAATTGGATGAGAGGCTCTCCTGTTCTCAGTAATTATTGTGAAGAACACTAAAAGTGAAAAGCTTGTACAAGGCAACCTCAGTAGAGATTAGCTTAACATTTTAAACACTATTTATATACACATCCTTCAGATTATGTCACTATCACCTTAAAAGTGTGTGTACGTCGTGTTACACATATTTAGATATTTAGCGTTTGCCTTGTACGAAGGTTTTCAAAAGACTGTATAACTTAAGTCAGCTTTATTGGGCAATGTGAATGGACATATTATATTTGTACTGAAATGCCCATGTATGTATGAATGTATGTGTTTAGACAGAATGAAAATTTCTCGACATACCCACAAGATAATCATAAGTGAATTCTAACCGTGTGAGTGTGTGTGTGTGTGATCATTGCGATCAACAATGCCAGGTGAACCATGGTCGTCGTTGGTTGCTGCTCTCTTGCATTAGAATTGCAGATTTGACTTTCATTTACTCATACAACACAATCTGACTCCAAAAGTTATGAGTTTTTCATGCAGAGTAGAGAACTGAATTTGAGGTAGAGTGGAATTTTTCACTCTCTTTCGTACACTTGGACTCTAAAGGAAGAAAATAAATAACTCCAGGCTGATGGAGAACTCAACCTTAAAGTTTTAAGTATTTATGAAAGGGAATTGAGATGGAGAGAACAATAATAATAAGATAATAGAAATGTCATGAACTACACGACTCATTGACGCTCCTTGCTGTCCGATTCTGTGTAAGTTATGTTTTACGTCGATATGCATGAGGAGACACAAAATAATAATAATATTATTTTGGAAGACTCACTTAGACTTAATGTGGTTGGGGTAGAGAATATTTATACAATAAAGTGAATTAAAATTTCATGAACAAATTGCGATCCTAATTATTTCATTGACTGGTACACACACACAACTATTAGTCTCAAATGCACACATAGTGAGTATTAATCAAATCCTACTCACGATTGTTGAGACACATGGGTTTGGACGGTTGGACGGTTGAAGTGACCATAGGGCACATTTTGACACAACTTTGGGGAATAATCCCAGACTCTCTGAGGAGATTTATAGCCTTAACCCCGCCTCAAAGCGTTGCAAGCCCTGCCCTTGATGATGCTCAGCGTCAAATTATTAATGACCCCATCAACGTCCCCCGCTATTAATTACTGTCTCCTTCAAGCCTCCCAGCATATTTTAACGCCCTGATGAACCTACCTCATCCGATTGAACTCTGTTTTAGGCTATTCTTCTCTCTCTTCCGACGACCAGCATCTTTCTTCCCTTCGTAGCTAACTGAACTCTCATGATTTCTGTGAAGGAATACTCGAAGGAGATTTGTAGCTTTAGTTTTAGTGTTCGAAAGATTCATTGCTTTCTTGTAGACAATCCGCAAGGAGTTTTAGAAGTATTCAAGCATCAAAAGTAAAAGTGAAAGATATTGCTTGCTCAAGA
>JAQGAC010000315.1:0-28438 GCA_034696585.1 Isotomurus maculatus
TGAGTGTGTTGGAGGTGAGGCAGCTTGCATTCAATTTCAGACAGGATTACTCCGATAGGAGCTTTATTTTACTTGATAATATAAAACTCTTGCGAATAATATTTCGCACATCCTTCTCGTTCCGCTCTCCAGCAGCAAACATTTTCGCAGTTTGCAATAATAAGGATTATTTACGACAATAATCTCCACATCAACTCTCCTCTTGTTTTCATCTGTGTTATTCTTTGGTTTGTTTGTGCATGAGGGTGAGAAGTTTTCCTCAACCAGAAATTGGAAATTCAAAAGGGAACAGAAGACAAATTGATTGGTTAAAGACGAACATAGTTTTTGAGAACTTGTGTTTTAGAGGAATTCGTTGGAACTCGAGAGGGTTTGGAGAGTCGGGTTGAGTGTCCTCGGGAAATCTTGGGCAAGTCTAATCTTAGGTGAGTCATGGATTCTGGTTTAATTGCTACTGGGAATTTTATGAGTAATTGATTTTGATGATGATAGTAAAAATTGTTCTCAGGGTTCAAGTGGGATTTACAGCAGGAAAGATGAATTTTCTAACGGAAGGAATTGGAACAACGATCACTGTAAATCAAGTGGAGTCGGATGGATATGAAGCGAAGAATTTACTGGGGAGCGATCTCAATTTGCAATCTTCGAGGGGATTTCTGGCCGAAAGTTTTGTTCGACCTCCAGTCACTTTGTCTATCAAATTTCCTCTTTGCATTGAACTCAGCCATATCGTTATAAATCCCAAGTTAGGCAAACAAATCACATCAGCTGTGGTTATTCACACGGAGACTAGCTACAAGGTATGTCGAGATTTGAATTTTTGAATAGTATTTGGCAAGGGAAAGTATTTCAAAATGTGTCAATATTTCAGAGCTGGACGAAAGAACATACGGGTCCTGTATCGAGCCATTTAGTTGCTAAAGAGTATTTGAATTCCACACCTATTCCTAATGTCGTCGTTTTTCGAAACCCACGGTTTGTTCTCCGACGACCGTTCTCTTCCCTCCCGATGGAATGCTACTCGCGTTACAGAAATCACGATGTGATTTACAATCTGAAGCATCCCTCTTTTAATGTAAGGGTTTTTTATATATTTGACAGCGATCTATTGAAGTTGGTAATTTCATTCTTTGGTTTTTCCTTTTTAGGCATGTGAAAGAGTTGTGGGGCTCGAAATAACTATCCTGAGGGTTGCAGGAGCATCCGTGCCAGCCTTAGGAGGATTGCAAGTTTGGGGACAGCCATGCATAAGATGCGGTCAAGACCAAATTGACAAACTGTATAAGCACTGGCAAAGAATTCTAAGGAGAGGTGAAGCATCTTTAAGTCCACCCCATCATTCCCATGTGTCTTCCGTGAGTATTTTTTTAAAAATTTAAGTGTATGTGTGGTAGAAAAATTATTTTATCGATCTATTATTTGACCAGGATGAATCCGCTCCTCCAGCAAAGAAACCGAAACTAGCGAACCAAACAGCCATAAAAACTGTTCCTGAGGATTTCTTAGATGCTTTAACATATGAGATTATGTGTCAGCCAATACGATTACCCTGTGGCCTCGCCGTTGATGCTATGACGCTCGAGAAATACTATGCAGAAGAAGCGAAGTTCGGAAGACTTCCCAATGATCCGTTCACTGGAATAACTTTTACTGAAACATTTAAACCTTTGGCGGATGCTGCTTTGAAATCACGGATCGATAGCTTTCTCACTCAAAACTCTGACGATCATTCTTTATCAAATCTCCCAAGAACACTTGGACCGATTAAGTTTGGAGCAAATAGGGGAAACCTGGTTGTCCGCAAGCAAAATCTCAACTCAGTTAGCACTGCGAAAAGCAATCGAAATTGTCCAACAACATTAACATCTGCAGATTACCTGGACTTTGATCAATTCTATGGTTCAGAATTCGGCCAGGAACAGAAACTGTACCCGGTGTTAAGCAGTAGTCCAAAACCAACAGTATCGTCCATGAAAGCCAAACCTTTCGCAAAAGCGGAAGACCAAATGAACTACGAACTTCTCAAGCTTCTTTCCGGAGGAACATCATACCTGACCAAAAATGCCAGTAAAGCGGTTGACAAGAAATGCAAAGACTGTGGTCTTGTTCTCAACTTGACGCACGGAATTTCAACCTTTTACATTGGACTGTGCGACCATGTCATTCTATGCAGAATTTGTTTGTCCAAGACTGATAAGCAAAGCCGTAAGACATGCGTTCAGTGCGGAATCGAGTGGAGAGCAAAAGACTGTCTTCGCATTTATGTCTAAGACCCTTCTCCTACTTCCTGATAGGAAATTGCATCCTTCCCACCCAGTACTTAGTTAGTTCTTGCTATTCAGATAAAAAGGCTTTATTGCACTTATACCTCCTACAAAATAGATAGTACACCTTCAACTTCTCAACCTACAACACACCTATGCATCGCATTCGTTTGCCTTAAGCTAACGTATGCAGCCTATAATCAGTGTACATTCTACACATTATTTTGATTCTTTTCGTGTGTATACAATGAATACAGTCAACAGTAAATAATAATACTTGAGAGTGCCCTTCTTGAAACTCAGATAGTTATTCTCGTAAATGTTGTCTCGCAGCTAGAGACGAAATCGCAACCAAAAAGAGAGCAATCCTGTATTACACGTGAAGACGTACGTATTACTTCTTCCGTACCTCATCCTAGCTTCTACTAATACCAGTATTACAGATTGCTCCTGTAGCCGAAAATCGTCTATTTCGTTAGTGCTGGCTACCGGCTTGCGTCTATTTGCAAATTTAAATTCGCAATAATTATGTGGCATTTTTGCCCAGCTGAATATTCTATGCAAAAGTTGAAAGTATTCTCAATCTGACACTTAACTGTGCTAGCACAATACACTACAGTTTTGTCACTTTAATTCTTTACAAGCGTTCATTAAAATCGATAATTGTTACCTGTTGTAAGGGATTTATTGAGTAATGTCTAATCTGTGTGTAGAGCAACTAGAGTTAATGGCCTGGTTTTCAAAAATTAGCAGAACAAGTTAATTCGGATCTCCTTTATTTACCCACTTTGTGTCGAAGGTTAAAGTAGCAAGTACCAGAAATGCGTCTGGTCTGATCATGTTTTGTGGCTGCGAGAATACGGAGAATAGGTTAGCTAAGTCACCAGGTGTACTTAAAGACATTTCAGCTTGCGGAGGTGGATGAATCTGAAGCAATGAGAAACATGTTTTACATCCTGTGTGTTTGTGGGATAAGGAAAATGGCAGGTTTAGTAGAATACAGAAAATACAGATATGCATTATTTTATAAATTTGTTCAAATCACCTTCTTACGTACATGAAAGATCTCTTGTGAAAATTAATTTTTAAGGTATCTTAATTTTCATCAATTATAATATTCTCGATGGCATATTATATATTATATATAATCTCAATATTCTCAGATTTCTTTGATAAGTCCTAGCATGTAGAATTTGACTTTGTCTACAGTTTTGTGTTTATATTTATGTGTCCTGAAAATAAACGGCAAATGCAATGCTGCTAACTTATCAATAGCCACGGAAGGTTGACTTATTTGTATGAAACAACATGACTTGCATACACTTTACATTATTATGTTTATAGTTTATTTATAAAGCATCTAAACCCTACATTTTTTGTTTCTTCATACTTATTATTTACATTAAGTAACGTTTATTATTTATCAGAATTGAGACAATTTGGACAATCAGTTAAATTGAACGATTTCTGATAAGTTGTAATCTAGCACAACGTGGAAAGCACCGACTAAGCTTACGCAGTTATAGGAGTTTCAGACTGCAAGGTTATCAATGAAGAGGAGTTTTCCACTAAATCAGAAATCGAAACACGTCCTCTTTGCTTGACAAACTTTGCGAAGTTTTTCAATTCTTCTTCAGAGATGTAAATGAATTTTCCTCTGTCATCCATTACTCCTAAGACAAATTTCAGATTACAAACTTGCAAGACAAACATGAAAAAAATCGCTCACCTGTTAGTCGACCTTCACTAACAAGTACTGTTAGCCTATCGATAGTGTCCTGAACCTTTAACCCAAACTGAGTGGCAAGCTCTTCAAAGAGAATGACTTTCTGTGCCTATTAAACATTCATCCTTCTTATTCTTTCAAGTTTCAACAACTACCAGTTTTATGATTTCGAAAACTTACTTTGATGTGATTGATAAACTTTTCAATTAAGTTCCCTTCTTCTTCTTCTTCAATTACATCACAACCTTCTTCTTCTACACTGAACATTTCCTTCATCTTTAAATACTCTTCATGTTCTCTCTTCGCCTTTTCTTCCCGTAATCGTTTTTCTTCCTCTTCCTTCTTTTTTTCTTCGTCAGCTTCTTGCTGCTCACGTCTACCCAAAGTAATTACATGTATTTAAGATCAGAGGAAATCAGTGACCTTGATGTGACAACTTATTCCACTACTTACTGCATTCGTTCGTTGTCTTCTTTAGCCTGCCTTACTTTCCTGTCCTCGCGCATTCTCTCCTCGGCCTAAAAACGAAGATTAGACACTTCTTCTAATTTATTCCCTACTGGTCTCAATAACAAACGTTGCACACACCTCTCGCTGCGCTCGTTTTTCTGCTTTCATTTCCAGCTTCGCCCTCTTCTTAGCTCCAAGTTTGGGGTCATTAAGTCGCTCATCCATATCCACCTCATGATCAGATCCATCAGAATGTCTTTGAGCCGCTCCTCCAGCTCTTCCTCGATCAGCAGCAGCCTGTTCTCCTTCAGAATCTGAGTCTTGAACTGAAAATCAATCAAAGCGACTATAAACAAACTGAACTACTGAACACACCAGCGCACGTAGATAAATAAAATTAATTACCTCTTCGCCCAGTACGCCTGTTCCTCACAGCAGCTTGTCTCCTATTAATCTGCGGCCTAGCGTTGTTCGCTGCCTGTGGTTGTTCTTGTGCTGTATCTCCCGTCGATGCCTTCATCTTTGAGAAGAAATACGTAGCCATACTCAGAAGCAACATGAGAAAAGCTAACCCGAAGTATAGAAAGAAGTCTTCCAACTGAGCGTCAACGTCGTCCGGCGAACTCCCCCCACTCCCTGCACCCCCAGCTTTCGTCATCGCAGCTTATCTTCCAGTAGAACGCAGAAAACACTTCCTAAGAAATCTCGCCTCGACTGCAGGGCCCGAATATTTCAAAACATCTGTTCCACACCCGACAACTTGTTGCACACTGCTGTTTACCTTAAAATAATGAAAGTTTGTTGTGGACAGAGAATCGATGGGAAGAGATTTGAAAACCGCGCGGAAGTTGCACGTGATCCGTTTTCAGTCTGAGACGAGGGAAATTCAAACGCCACCCACAGTTGTCTTACGTGGATGGAGTTCTGTCAATTTTCACTTGCAGACTTGCAGCCTTCTCACAAGACGTCAACAGTTTGTCTCTGCTACTGCGGCAAAGGGGGATCGGTGGAAGTCGCTGCGTTATTCTAATTGACGTGCGTGGAGTTCGACGGTTGTGATTGGTTTGTGGGTGCCTGAAGCGTTGTTGCGGCATCAACATGAAAGACTGGTTCCTGACGGCGGTGGTGATTTTGTCGGCCTCGATGTCGTCCGTCACCTCCTTGTACTTCCATATTGCGGAGACTGAACGGAAGTGCTTCATCGAAGAGATTCCCGACGACACTACTGTCATAGGTGAGGTCATTTTTCATAAAGCTTCAGTCTTTTATGTCGCGCGCACGATTTTCCGATTTCAGCTGGTGTCACCGGTTTAATTCACAGCTGAAGCGATTTTCATTCGCAAATTCTAATTTTAACTAAGTCAGTAGGTTAGAAAAGACAGATTGTGCGTCTTTCATGGTCTTGACGTTCTTATAGCGCAATTTCGAATGCTACAAATATTTTGTTTATGAAATTTGTCATTGGGCATCAAGTCATTGAACTATTGGTTCCTGTGATCAAACAATAGTGATTTGACTTTGTGGACAGGAATAATGAAAGTGCTTATTTATTCGTTAGGAATCTACAAAGTGGAGCTGTTTGATCCGCGGACTGGAGGATTCATGCCGTCAAGTCCGGGAATAGGAATGCACGTGGAAGTAAGAGATCCTGATGATAAGACTGTCCTGTCCAAAGTTTACAGCTCCGAAGGTCGGTTTACCTTCACTTCGCATACGCCTGGGGAACACGTAATTTGTCTTCATTCCAACTCTACCAAGTGGTTCGCTGGATCGCAATTGGTATGAAACAGTAAATAAAGATGGTGTATTTTTTTAGTAGGAAGTATGACGATATAATACAATAATTTAATCTGTTATTTTCCAGCGAGTGCATTTAGATATCCAAGTTGGGGAACACGCTGTGGACTATGCTAATGTTGCTCAGAAAGAAAAACTCACTGAACTTCAGCTTCGTGTTCGCCAGCTGCTCGATCAAGTGGAACAAATCACCAAGGAACAGAATTATCAACGGGTAAGTTAATCCACGACTACAAGATTTTGTATTCCAACCACTTAACTCTTAATTAACATTTTATGGTTCTCTCAGTATCGAGAGGAACGTTTCCGACAGACGAGTGAAAGTACTAACCAACGAGTCCTTTGGTGGTCAATCATCCAGACTGTGGTTCTTCTGTCTATGGGCTACTGGCAGATGCGACATTTAAAATCTTTCTTCGAAGCCAAAAAACTGGTGTAGTCTCATTTTTCAATATTTTATACGAGGTTTGTTAAGAATATCAGCGGCTAAAAAATTATTCTCTTCTACGTTCTCACGTCCCTATATCAATGTTATTGTTCTTTAGTATCGAAACATGTATTATTTTAATGTTTAATTCAAATTCATTGTATTAATAACTAGCAAACCTGGATCTGTTTTAATGTGTGCTTAAAAATGTTATTAAGTGATGTGTGCTTAAAAATGTTATTAAGTAATGTGTGCTAATTAAATAATTAAAGATAATAATATGTTTCGTACATAGACGACGATAAGCATTTACTAATCATTGGGTTGTTCAGTTGAAGAATTATCAGCATCATTAGAACAATTTTTGCAAAGGTACTGTCTTTTGTTAAATGCAAAACGTGCCTGAAAGTTGTTCTATCAACAAAGTACTAAATATTGTGTAGTTAAAGACGTACCACTTTTGAAAATTCTCGTAATTTTGATCGATTGAATGATCGATTAGAATTCTTTTCCCACAGCACAAAATCAAATTTAAAAAGTTGTACAAATGCTCACATCTTTGCCTATTAACCTAAACCTAAAATAACTTCACGTGCAGGTCATAAAGGGTAATAGCACATCGAAAATACATAACGTGAAATACTGAGACATATTATTACTGTAGACCACCCAAATAAGACAGACGATATATTTCCAGCCATGGTTCATTTCAACATTTCATAGTTTGCTTTGAAGTGTTAAAAGCTGTGTGTGTGTATTTATTTGCTTTCTCAAGATGAAATGAATGAAAAGAGTCAGAGAGACAGGCACGTATACTCTGCAGTTAACTTGTGGATGTTGAATGCTTACATTACATGAGAGAGCTGAAGAAGTCTTGCCAAAATGATAATTGTTCTGTTGATACGACTGACAAGGGGTCACTGACTGACACTAAAAGTTTCTCCAAAATAAGTGTGTAGCGATGATCGAAATGTGGAAAGTTTAGCCCAGCTGAACTAAAAATAGGGTGCATAATACTTCACATTAGGAAGTCGAAGATATTCGCACATGTCCAGGATGTCTTATGACTGCTTCGTTGTCTTCGAATGGATGGAGAGTAATAAGGAAGATTAGGTGAGGTGATAAGGCGACGGTAAAGACTACACACGAGCCTCTAAAAAGACGATGGTCGGCTTATCTGAGACTGTCCATTCCTCTGGAGTGCAGTCTCAGCATCACAACACTTCCTTCCCTACGCAGTGCTGCGTCAACCCACGTTCCAAAATGGTTAAAGTCGCTTCCATCCTCATTGTGATCTCCTTGCTCGTTGTCTTCCTCGCGATAGCTGTTTACGCCGACACTGAAGGTGAGGGGGGTCCTCCAAAGCGTCCAAGGGCTAAACAAACATCCCTTCGCAAGAGAAAACCTTCGTTGGCTAAAGTAAAAATCCCTGAAGTTACCACTACAACCCTCGCTCCAGAAGAAGGATCTGGATCCGGTAACCCTGACTTGTCTGATGTCACCACTTCGCCTTCTTCTCATGAAGCCTCGGTGCAAGATGCATCCGTTCCTGTAAACACAGTTTCTCAAGATGAATCCACCACTCCGGCAGCAAGCGTTAAAGTTAAAAAGGCGTTTCGGAACAATCCCACTCCCACGCCACGATCAGGACCTGTTCCCGCAGGATGCGGGGAATGCGACTTGGACGAGTGCAACACTCCCCCAGACTCCAGTTGCAGCACAGGATTGGTACTTAAGCTGCACTAGTTAGAATCTTGGAATTGAAGTTTGCTTTGCTAAGGAGTTATTGGATTCAATTTCAGGTAATGGACAGGTGTGGCTGTTGTTACGTCTGTGGGGCTGGAGAAGGACATCGTTGCTACAACTCGTCTCTTAGTCTCCCGTATAACCCTGAAGTGGGGATTTGTGGTCCTGGAATGTCATGTCTTCTCAGAAATGACTTGGAACCAAATGTAAGACAATAACGGGCGTAATCACTAATCGTGATCACGGACCAATTTAGAACATAATGATGAGTATTATTTCGGGACAATCTGACAATTCTATGTATTTTGAAGGAACCCAGAGAAGCCTTGTGCGAATGCCGAGACTCTCGCATTGTCTGTGGAAGTGACAGACAAACTTACCTGAGCGAATGTCGGCTGAGGGAAGCTGCTCATTCAAAACCGGGCCTGGTTGTCAGTTCCTGGAGTCCTTGTGTATCAGGTAACCGTCAGAAATCTATAACTGAAACATTCCGATGGAAGGATGCTCATAATAGGACGGAATCTAATTTCAGCTCCGATGATCACAACACCAGTTGACAACGTCACCATTCCTATCGGAGACGATGTTTCGATGAGCTGTGAGGTTCGAGGATATCCTGGTAAGTAGAAAATGGTCACTGGCCAACCTACTACATGGATTATAGAAATGTTCTAGGATGTCAGTAATTTTGTCGTTGTTTGCATAAAAGCTCCTGTCTTACACTGGGAGTTCTTAGCAGAGAACTCCAACTCGGATCCCTTAGTACTTCCAGGTATAATTTTGCATCTATAATTTTTAAGCCTAGATAAATCCGTTATATCAATAGTACTGTAAATTTCACTAAATTATTCCTTATATCCTTCACAACCTAGGGGACGATTCCGGAATAGTCATTGTAGTTCGAGGAGGTTTGGACCACAAATGATATAACTAAACTATTGCAAGCTTATGAGGGTCAATTATGAATATTTATTATTACACTCTCAGGGCCTGAACAAATGATGACAACCAGTTGGATACAAATGATATCTGTGAACCCTCGACGACAAGGAACCTACTTTTGCATTGCCAACAACGCAGTAGGATCTTCAAAAAGTGTGGCTCTCGTAAGAATTTATCGAAATGCCGATGATGACGACGATGACCAATAAAGCCCATAATGAGTTAGTGCACTTCCAGTGACACCCACACCACTAAAATGCTGATCTTAATACATTTGTACGTGCATAAAATGAACGTGTATGATTTCTAGTATTGTCTGAAAGTAACTTTATGCGATTGAGACCTTCGAACAAGTTAGTCAATACATTCTTTTGTCTTTCTTGTATTTCCTGTCTTTTTATGTTCTGCATCTTTAATTAATTAAAATAATAATGGTTCTTAATTCATGAGGAATAAACTATAACACTGAGGGTATGTAAGCTAGTATATAGTGTCATTTTACTGCGACATATGATGTTACTCAATTCAACATCCTATGAACTCGACACGCCTCTATAATGTGTGCATCTCTTAACTAAATCGAAAATTGATGACGACCTGCCAAGATCAAGCAGCCTCAAGAACTCTTATTTTTCCCAATTTTGTACACGACATGAATTGACAGGCTATCTTTTAGCATCAATCTATCTCTCAGATATGCATTTTATTCTTAGGAATAACGGAGCTCTCTTGAAGAAAGTGAGTAAACATGCCCTTTTGTTCTTTAACCAGCACGAGTACTTAAATGCGATCTTAAAGAGGGTCGAATTGATAATGAGCGAGGATTACTTAAACAAAAATGCCAGCGTGCATTCTGTCTTACATGAATTCAAAGTTCTGATGAGACAGTTGAAAGTTAAATCCAGATTTGAGGAAAGAGTTCTTATCGTGTAATTATTCTTGGGAGGCGACAGGCGACTTTGGTTCGCCACTCATTCTACTGATTGATTTATTTCTGCATTTGGTAAACAGGATAGAGTTAGTTCTGTGCTCCTTACCCCTATTTTGCGTCACTCCTGTCACACTAAATGTCTTTGTTAATGTGACTTTGAAAGTTTGAACCAGCTCTTTTGCTCCTGACACTCTCATTGTATCAAACCAAAATTAGCTCATCTGGAAAATGGTTAAATCTTTCTTCTAACTCAGACACTCAGTCATTCTTTAGGATTGTTGAAGACTTGTCGTGTGCTCAAAGTTATATCGTGACTCGTACTGCATCTGCAAGCTTCTGAGAATTCAGTTGACACGTGAAATCTTCAAGAGGCAAAATGATGCATATTTTGTTGAGGAACAGGAGATTCTTCCAAAGGTTGGGAGGAACTTCGCTGACAGTTAGAGAAGTAAGTTGAAGAATTAGTTTGCCACAGAATTCAAAGAACTGGTAAGTTTTAATTGCTGTTTCAATTCTAAAATAGATACGAAGTTTGTCTTCATCGCATCTGAAAAACGACTTGATGAAAGTGGGAAATGGGAATGGAACCGGACTTTCCAATTTCCATAAGCCAGTGCAATCCAGGTCAGAACTTTCTTCTGCCCGTAGAATTGTAGTAAAAGTCGGAAGTGCCGTGTTAACACGAGAGGACAATTGTGGACTGGCCCTTGGAAGAGTAGCGTCCTTAGTTGAACAAGTGGGTGATTCATTAATAATAATATTGCAGCAACTCTTCCATATATCTCATATATGGAAAACCATTAAACATAATTTCATGCGATAAATTTCAGGTTGCGTCCCTGCAAAACAGTGGCAGAGAACTAATCATGGTCACAAGCGGAGCCGTTGCTTTTGGGAAGCAGAAATTAGCACAGGAATTAGTGATGTCCATGTCTATGAGAGAAACTCTCCATTCCAAAGATCGATCTGTACATGTGAGTCTCTTATGCTTCAATCATTTATCAAAGTGCTACTCACTCGTAATATTCTTATTCTTGTGCCTTGTTACACAACTTTGCACGCAGAGTTAAGTAAAGAACTCATGCCACATGTATTCAAGCCACTATGCAAAATGAACAACTTTTATAATCTATTAAGATATCCAAGGAAAACTTGAGTACATTTGGTGTGATCGTGGAACATTTTTACGCATTTGCATGCATAATGCTCGTCCGCCCATTCATCACACAAAAGTCATTATACAGCTATGCTGCGATTAATTGTCATTCATTCTTGTTTACTCGTTTATAATGTTTTTAATTATGACCAGTACATATCCATTTGACCTGTCTGCTTGCGAATTCCTCCTGGACACTTTTGAGGCTATATAAGTTTCGGTGTAATTTTCCATACAGGGAGGAAAGGTAGTCCTGGAGCCAAGAGCTGCTGCAGCGGTGGGTCAGTCTGGATTGATGTCCTTGTATGAAGCCATGTTCGCACAGTATGGAGTTCGAATTGCTCAGGTCCTTGTCACCAAGCAGGATTTCACTGATGACTATACGAGGAAGCATCTGTTTCAAACGATGTCTGAACTTATTGCTTTGAATATTGTTCCTGTCGTAAACACAAATGATGCTGTAGCAGCTCCACCTCAAGTGTACGATGCTCTGGAAGGGGTCAGTTGATGTCGAATTTCTGCTAGCATCCAACCAAACAGACATAAACTTTCGTCTCTACGTTTGCAATGAAAACTAACTATTTGTATTTCATGACAACTGAAGGACATCACAGTGAACGACAATGACAGTTTGGCTGCTTTGTTGAGTGCTGAGATCCGCGCTGACCTGATGGTTTTGATGTCGGATGTCGAGGGGGTTTACACAGGACCGCCGGGATTAGACAGCTCCCGTTTGATGCACACCTACTGCCCCTCTTTGAACTCGACAGGAGTTAGGTACGGAGCCTTGTCTCGAGTTGGTTCTGGAGGAATGCAGTCCAAGGTGATCGAATTTCCTTCACATATGCCTTATGTCATAAGCTGTCATTCTAGATGGATAAAGTGGTCAAAGGGTTTTGTAATTTCATAAAGTTTTACAATTCCATTTTAAGTACCCGTATCTACAGGTTTCTGCAGCCACGTGGGCCCTCAACCAGGGAATATCTGTGGTCATCTGCAATGGAGCTAAGGAAGGATCTCTCAGTTCTGTGATCAACGGACGGAGGACCGGAACTCTCTTCACCACGCAACCACTTGGAACCAGATCTCCTGAACACATTGCTGAGCTCGGTAATAACTGCGTCTCTATTTATATTCAGTTTAAAATTACCGTTAAAATAATTGGTGTCAATTACTGCATTGATTATGTATATTTCCAGCAAGAGAAGGAGGACGAATCTTGCACAACTTAAATGGAACTCAAAGATCAGAAATCATCTATAACATGGCAGACTTACTGATGGCAAAAAAATCTGATATCAAAATCTCCAATGATCGAGATTTGGAGCTAGCAGAAATTAGCAATCTAGATCCAGCAATTGTAGACAGACTTAAATTAAGCGATCAGAAGATAGAGAGTCTTGCAGTTGGTACGAATGAACTTATTCCATCGGCTAAAATATATTCGAAAACAATGAATGATGGCTGAATATTAAGCGTAAAAATGCATTGCAGGTCTCAGACAACTTGCTCAAGACTCGGTCGACATAGTAGGCAAAACCCTTCGTAGAACAAAGCTTGCGGAAGAATTGGAACTGAAACAAATCTCAGTACCCATCGGACTTCTCCTCGTTATATTCGAAGCCAGGCCTGACTGTTTACCTCAGGTAAGTCAAGTCATGAAAAGTATATAAATATTACGTCCATACTTCTTCGAAAAGTCTTCTTAGCGGAAGAAGTTGGGATAACAAGGCAATTGAAAGGCATTTATTTACAGAAAGGAATTCGAAATAGGCACTCACACGCCTGCATTTGTATTCATCTTTGCTTTCCTGTTTTGAACAAAGTCTGATGCTGAGAAGTGTCATAATATAAGAATCTTTCAACTTCTAGACTTCTAGTGCGGATAAGAAATGAACGGCACATATTGCCCATCCATATTAATATTGTGGCTTCATCCCACAAGTGTAGTGTTGAGGAAATGACTCGTCTACTTTTACTTTCAGTGGCACTTTTGGTCACGCAGAGTTGTAAAACGAACATAAAATAGGAAATAACAGGATAAAAAGATTCAAAAACGATGGTCTGAACTACGGAAATGACACAGTGAGTGTGAGGAGATGCTTGTTTATAATAATATAATAAGGAGTAATTCTTACGATACATGAAAGGGAGAGGAAGGAAAGAGAAGTGAGATTTGTGGATCAATTATCAATCATCACTCACCATTCAATCTGGGAGAGATGAATGGGAAATGCTAACTAACTACCTTGTGTATCTTTTCAAATGCAGACACACTTCACACAGGACTCTTCAAAGGATGCGAGGCATTGATCGTCTTTTTGTTATTAATTTTAGATTGCATCTCTCGCGATTGCTTCTGCTAATGGACTAGTTTTAAAAGGTGGTAGTGAAGCGACCAACACTAACAACGCGCTGATGTCCATCGTCACGGAAGCCCTTCTTTCACACGGAGTTCAGAATTCCATTCAAATGGTACGAAGAGGCATTACGCGATGAGTTTTTGATTTGTCATTTCGATCAATTCCTTCAATAACAAAGGCACTTCAATGCTACACGACTGATGTTGGCTTGACCATGGGTTTACTATTATCACACTTAGGTAACTTCGAGAGAAGATGTGAGTGAAATCATAGGATTGGGAATGGTCGATCTAATTATACCTCGTGGATCAAATCAACTCGTGAGACAAGTCACTAATCAAGCCCAGGGTGTACCTGTCTTGGGCCACGCTGAAGGAATTTGCCACGTTTACGTTGATACAGATGCCGATCTTGAAAAAGCTTTGCACATTGGTAAACTCCATTAGTTGGTGGATATAAGTTCCTCATTTTTAAGGGTCTCTTGATCTCCTTAATGTGTGTGTGTTGCAGTTAAAGATGCCAAGTGCAGCTATCCCGCTGCATGCAACGCTGCTGAAACCATACTCCTCCATCGAAACCTACTTGGGAAGAAAAACTTCTTTGCTAACTTATGTGACATGCTGAAATCCCATAATGTAAGCGTTATTTCTACACACATAAGATTTAGGCACTGAGGATTAGTTACGCTTGAGAAACATTTGTCAAATTTATATATCTTGTGTCTCAATCCACATAACCACTTCACGTTTGGGTACGAGGATGTTTCTCATAAGTGTACACTCATGATTACCGTCATCTTTGATGAGACACATTTGTGGCTTTAATCTTTTATTAAGTAATTAATTATAACTCCCTGTTAGGTCAAGCTTATAAACGTGGTGAGACATCAAATGTGAACTTTACGAAGGGATTTATAACTTCCTACCTACAATGACATCGATGTGCAGTTGCAAATCGTACACTCATTGTTTCTTTGCAACGTACCCTCAAATCATAAGTGCGACATCAACTAAAGAATTATAACGTCGGAATCCTGGTCAATGACAGTTTCTTACACGCTTTATTATTGACTCAGAAGTTGAAAAAACCTTCTGCAAACACTGAGTGTCTCATGCTAGACTAAATATCATCGTGCTTTGTGTTTTCAAACAACATTCTGCTATTTTTATGTAAGGAAACAATATTTATGTCTTTTGATGGTTGTGCAGGTGGAAATCTATTCCGGACCGACACTTTCAAGCGAATTGACCTTTGGTCCACCGGCAGCAAAGTCTCTACGAACTGAATACAGCCGTCTTGCAGTCACCGTAGAAATCGTGTCCGATGTGTTGGGAGCTATTGAACATATTAATACTTTTGGATCATCCCATACTGATGTAATCATAACGGAGAATGGTAAGGATGATTTCCTGAAAAAAATCTTCCTTAGGTGTATTGCTTTCATAGCAAATGCAAAGAGGAAGAGTAAATAGGCAACCGTTAAGACAACATGATTCACGATAATATGCAAATAGTGTCCAGAGTGAAGTGCATTTCCTTATTTCATCTAACGGAAGTTTCCCATAACCTTTAACAGCTATCTCAATAACATTTACAATGTGAAATTGCAGAAAAATCAGCCCGAGAATTTCTCAAGCGAGTAGACTCAGCTTGTGTGTTCCACAACGCATCCACTCGGTTTGCAGATGGGTACAGATTTGGCCTGGGAGCTGAGGTTGGAATCAGCACCGGAAGGATTCACGCTCGTGGACCAGTTGGAGTTGAAGGGCTCCTAACTACAAAATGGATTTTGAATGGACATGGAGATGCATCCACAGACTTCGGACCAGGACTCCGAGAATACCAGCACGTTAACTTACCCTTGGAAAATGTCAATGTCGAAGTGTTAAAAAAAGAAATGCACCTCATAAACTGACGTACAGCAGCCTAAGTGGAATGAAATACTCAGCACATGCAATAAGGAGTCAATGTTGATCATTGAGACTAAAAATAATGAGGCTGAAAACCAGTTGCGCATTTATAATGTACATAATAATTACATTTAAGCGTTATTTGAATAAATCTTAAACAGATTCTAGAACGGTTATCATTTTACTGGGTATTTTTCTGGGCTAATGTTTCTAACGACCTGGGAAACCTGAGTAACAAACTGCGCTCTCCTCATTCATTATGAAAATGCATTTGGTTAAGTGAACAGTCATGCAAAAATTTTGATGTGAGAGTAGGAAATAACATCATAAATTTTTCCCCAATGATATCACACTTAACTCTCAACTCTTCTGCACAATCATATGGACGTCTTGTGATGTTTGCGACTTTGGGTTCGGTTCGTTTCACCTTCCGAAACAATTAGAATCCTTAGATTCGATGAAACATAGTCTCGGTCATATTGAAAATATGGAGATTCTCGGACACACGGACTAAGTTAAATACAGAGATAGGAGAGTGCTAATTGGTTTAATCTATTTTTTGCAATCGACCTCAATTCCCCGTATTATTGTTCTTGCACATTGTCCATTTATTACCACCACAAGCTGTACAAGGGATTAAGGTGCAAACGTGTATTTCCCAATGTTTGCTCAGACCTAATCTTGTACGCAATGCGAATTTGTACTCTCCTAACTGAAGTATGTGACCAATAGGATTTGCATTTTATCATTCTCTCCACTAAAGGAACAATGTGTTTCAACAGACGTCTTTGGGCTGTCCCATTCACTTGCTCCAAGATTTCTTAGAGTTCCTTCTCAACACGAATCATCCTCACATAACCTCTAACTACACTCAACAAAATTATTTATTATTCTATTATGACATAATAATCATCATGACATTTGTAGTGTAGTCTCAAATACACTCACGCTTAATCTTTTCGTTCGAAGAATGAATGAGTGCGTACCATTTCACATCTACCGTCAACATTTTTTCCTGAAGGAACTTACTATTGACCCTGCACCAGTACGTAGTAGCTTCTTTCATTTATGACTTAATAATTCATAGTTGCTAATCAATTATTATTTGCTCTTCCTCAACTTCAGCTACGAACACAGGATTCGTCGAAAACAATCGGCATTGTCGTCTATTTGTGACGATGAAAATTATTGATGGCAATATTAATGTTTGCACATTAATTCATAGGTTATTTCATGCTATTCATCAATTACACATGCCATTAAGCACATTTTATTGTCGTATTCACAATACAACCATAAATTCCTGAAAATAATTAACTGCTTTGTTAATTTTATATTCTAAAGTTCTAAAAGGGAGTTCTCACGATGCCCCAGCAATTCCTTCCTGCTTTAGCATTGATGATGATTAACAATCATAGTTAATCATTGTTAATCAGATGGAAATATTTTTCTTGAAAAAATTGCTTTGGTGCAATTAAAAGAGAGCAAGTAATTCTACGTTGTAGTTTGTAGTCCATATTTGGTTTATATGGTAAAGGCTACTGAAATACAACGTAAGAGATGTAAGAATATAAAGTGATTGGTAATTACAAAGCTTTGAGTGTGCCGTCAGAAGTCAGAACAATCAATATATTAATGCAATTACAGCCTCCACATAACTAATCTGTGCTTTTATTCGTGATTCCTTATAGTCGATGACCTTTACTCTTTTGGCATATCAAAAATTCAATGTCATTTAACCAGACCTATTGTTTCATTTGAAAGAATGAGTGGCATGAGTGGTACAACAAGGCGTAAGGACGTGGATGATGATTCTGCTTATCGCGTTAACATCTTAAGGGTGGGTACTGGGTAGTTCATTTGAACGAATACTGAATAGGCCAATATATGATAAATTACTGTATGTGTATCTACTTTAAATCCAATATGTAGTCTATTGCACATTCAAGAGAATTCAACTAATGCAAAACTTCATCTAAACACCTCAATAAAGCAAAAAAGAGTTTCATTTCGCTTCCAAGATTAAATGCAATCTTCTTCAGTCCACACAACAGTTTAATTTCACTGCATTTAGGTAGAATTCAGCCCTATATACCAAAGCTTCCTCGTCAACAACTTTTCTCAAGTTAGCAGAGAGATTAAGTAGGAATGGTACGAGTGGGCAAAAGGAGTTTTGAATTTCGACAGATAACTTGAAGTGTATACAAGCCAAAGGATATTACGAAGAGACACGTCATACGCGTGAATGATGTGAATCACTTTCAGTCGAATGATTCGTTTATGCAATGTCATCTTGAATAACGGGATTAGGGCTACTAGAATAAGTTCTGCAGTTTCTAATCCTATTATAGTATGATCCATCATTGCATCAAATCTTATTGGCATGAGAGTGAAATTCGCATTCTAAACGCAGATAACAAAACATACTTTGAATAGGCCCTACATCCCTGCTTGTGTACTCGTCGTTACATGCGACACTTCTTGTCCTTTACTCACCCCTCATCTTCGATATCTTTGTCTATCTACGATTATAAATAAATGGAAAGTTTCCTACGAAACCTTTGATCGAAAATTAATTATCAATTTGTTATCGTCCGATTTCCCACCGAGTAATCGATGCTGCCACTCCCTTTATATAGCCAATAACATAACGTAGCATCATAGCACACTTCATCCGCACGTCCATGATTTCAGAAAGTTCAATATCTCGTATGTAGCTCCTTGAAGCTGAGAGCTATAAAGTGTTTTTCGAAGAACAATGCATAAGTATGTGCAAAGCTTTTACTTATTCCTTCAAATCTCCCCATCCAAGCTTACGTAGGAATGCAAATCCACGCAAGGGTCTTTCTTAAGCCTACACATTCAAATTATGCCATTTGACTGTTTACTTACCATTTACGACTTTTATTTCGCATTCACCAAGCAGAAGAGCTCGTCGTTAGTTGCTGCATGAATTGATTTCTACCAAATAATATGCCTACAAGTGGATTGTTCTTCTGTTGACTACGGAAAACAAAGATTTTAAACAGCCATAAAGATTACTAACGAATTAAAGAAACTGAAACCTTGAAATAATAGAAATAGTTCAAACAGTTTGTTTCAGATTTCAGTGGATTCATTGTGTTAAGAAGTGTTCGGTGGTGCAACTACAGCAGCAACATGGTGTCTGACAGCCCTCGACTCAGGTTCGTAAGCATCTATCATTTTTTACAACAGTTTTTGGGAAATAAGAACGAAACAAATTGCATACGTGACCCGAGATATTGAGAGAATGGGTGATAAGGCGTTCACAGTTCTCATGTCGTCATCAGTTCCTCGTAGGGCTGAGAAAATGAGAGTGAACCAGGTTTATATTTAAGATATACATGTGTAGACTTCTTTAATGTATGAACATCTCCTAGCATCCCGTCTAACTCTCTGGACAACGTGATTAAGTGCTTTTTAGAAGCAGTTTGTCTATTCTTTCCTGTTGTTGAGAGTCTCAGGTCTGACGTCAACGGTTTGTTGTTGTTGTTCCAGAGACACAGCAGTAAATGTATGTGCCTTAATTTTCGGGTGTCTCGCGAATTCGTGAACTTTCCGCTTTTTATAGCTTAAGTTACAAGCTCCTATTTGTTTTGATTCAAAATGCGAACCTGTTTCATATTCGCATGTTTACTGAGTGTAGTCTTTAATGCCGTCATTAATTGCAAGTTGCAAATTTCAAGTAGTTCATATATAAATGAACATTTGCCTGGTCATGTCTGTATGAATTTCAGTTTCATCAAAGCCACAGCTCTTAAATGTTCTTTGCGAAGTTTTCATAAGATTTTGAAGATTCCTTAAGACTCAGTATTAACCTAGACGAGTCAGTTACTTTGCATCTTGCGTTCATTTTGATTAGTATTAGTGAGTACAAAGCTTACTTAAAAAGACTTGGAGTGATTGAGTGACTATATAGAAGCAATAGAAGTGTAATTGAAGAAACCATTGTTCCATAACTTCCCAAGACTACTGAAACAAAGCCTTCCACCATGAGTGCCAATGAACTTCCATGGTATTACAAGACCACGATTGACTCGAATCTCTATTCGATGAAAGACAGGTCAGTACGATAGTTTGGTAGTGTTATTTAAGGTGTTAAATTAGCAATATAAGTTCTTTATTAGAAGTTTAGAAGCATTTAGTTGGGAAACGCAAAGCGTAGTCGTCAAAGACTCTGAAACACTCCTGACTGTAAGGCATCTCAGCTTTATTTAAGACTTTTGTCGATTGTCGAAGAGTAACTTTCGATTTCTCATTATTTGTTTATGACGCTAAGATGCTTTATAGTTAGGAGAACATTGTCCTATTTTCTAGTTAGTATCAACAGAGTCTTCTTCCCTTCCTTCCTTCTGACATATCCTTGCAGTTTGGCACAGGGTGTGTAGCACTATACAATAATATACAGGAAGCTGTTCGTGTATAATAATATATTATGTTTGTAAGTCTGTGTGTGAGTTCCCACACTTGACTTACGAACAAGACTTCTCTGTACCTACTGACATGTATTTCCAGCTACTTGTAAAACTGGACTGAATTTCAAGGTTGGAAGAGTTTCTTATGTTTCCAACGAGTCCTGCAACTTTTACAGAAACCAGTCTTGGATCCAAATGGGCCAAGGCCGCTAGAAATTTATTGATAGTAGAGATTTTTGTCTCCCACTGGAAAGGTTCATTCTATTTTAAGAAATGGTAGAAAGTCCAGATGGAAAGAGATAAAGCTCATGCGGCAAAACGATAGTGGCAGGCGTAGGTTATTAAGTGGGGAGTACTTTCTTGATAAATGTAATTATACGCGAGGTGTAAGAGACATGGGGCATAGAGACATTACAGTGTAATTCATATACTTGAAAAGGTACAGACACGTATAATTGGTTCTTTGTATACGCTTTTTTTGGAAAAAGAACAACTTCACTTTATTCATTACTTTACTGTAACGATGCAAGGACACAGCGTCTCACGGTCATTAACTTGCACATGGGCTGGTTCCTGTTTATTAGCAGCCGCGTTTACAGTTAACTGAAGATAACTTGGCAAATGTGCGTGAGGGATCGATTGATACCACACGCAGGCCTTCACTTTGCACTTGATTTTGTGCTAATTACGGACCTTTAAGGGATACCCAGTTGGCGACTTTGACTTACTTCACCTATCCATGAAATTAATTCCACAATGCGTGTGAATCATTTCATGCGTGTGCGTAGCTGGCCACTCTAACGGTTCCTTTTATGTGAGGCAATGAGATCAAACGTAGGGTTAAAAGCACGTTCGTCTTCTCTATTTAACGCAAACGGTTTGGAGGCCGAGAAGCATGTATATAGGCTCCTTAAGCTGTAAAGTAGGAGTACAGAGCATCCACTAGCACATACCTGTTTGATTCAGTTTATTATTGCGGACACTTGCATCATTGACGATTGATCGTGTGAATGATGAATGTGAGTGGGGGAAGTGTGGAGGAATAAGCGTGGAGGAGACTACAATGTTAGGTTATCCAGGGAATGTTGTCGTTGTTGTGGGGGTAGAAGGATCTACCGTTTATGAATGAGTCATAGTTGGATAGTTGGAAACGGGGAGAAGAGATGTGGTTCAAAGAATCATGCGAAGGCTTGGGTAAGAGTTGGGGCTACTTCCTGGATATTCCATGAATGTTGCGTGTGTCGTAACCTTAGACAATGCCAAGAAAAGTTGTCCCCGAGTGTAATTTGTGCAAGTGTGAGGTAATAGTGGAGGGATGAATATGTATGAGGAGGGCTGCAGGAGTGCAGAAGTGTGCATGTGAGTGGTGGAATTCATTTCCGGAAGGAAAGGAGTTGATGAGTTACATAAGAAGGGTGTTGAGTAACGTAATTGGTCCGTTAGTAGGTAAATAATAATAGGAGTGACATTGAAAAGTGTCAAGGACTTATTCACTTCCCAGTCACCTCCGCAAAGATGCGGATATGTATTATGCAATAGTGTGTGATTAGACGATCCATTGAGTGCTGCAACAATTGGTCTGAGAATGATAGCCATGACATTTATTCGTATGAGAATAAATTGGTGGTGAAGCCCATGGTCAGTTTGACTTCCTTCTGGCCTTAGACAGATCGGTCAGTTTCCTTTTCCTCCTTAAGCTTTGTGGAATAAGATGGAATTCATTTGGAAAAAAGTGGTCCACCTTGCTTCCCTACAGTACCACTATTCCATCCAACTTGATTGACCTTTTGTCCCGAAGCTGCGAGGTGTTTTTTCACAAAACAAGCCTTGACAGAGAGCACCACTCCATGCTTATATCACTCGTATGAAAAACCGTTCCAAAGCGCGTCCTAATGTCATCCAAACATTAGACTCATCAAGAAGCCTCCTCATCAAGTACGACGAGCAGGACGGAGCGTTTAGCAGGCCATTATCTACCTAAGCGTCATCCGATTCTCAAATCTCCCTTAATTAGCCAACATGCATTCTTCCCATTACTTCGTACACAACCATTTACTTCTTATACATGCATTATTTAAACAAGTGTAGCAAGTTTCCGCCATATCAGTCCTCATATGAATATCTCTGTCGGCAGTAGCTCTTCGACTCTCTCACAACAAACAACTTCATGCAAGTGAATGTGCTCAGATTTACTGACCTGGAAATTCACAAGTGTCTTGTGTTCCTGCTCTCTTGAGGTAATCTTATCGCTCCGGCGTCCTGTGCAAACTTAAGATTGACCCATGTGCCCTGTATCCATTTGTCCGGAACCGTCTTCACTCAACCGCAACTCTCACTTAGTTCCTTACTCCTAATTACTCAACGCACTGACAATCTACAGAAATAGTTAGAGCAGAAATAGACTTCTAGCAGTCTACTATTAGCCACCTACTCAAGTGTGCAAGTGCCTCGTTTCCACTTTTTACTCACTTCCTTCCAAGTAAGACTGTCAAGTGTCAAGGTACACACCGACTCCTCATTAACGAAGTATCGGGTGAATCAGAAATCATCCCCCTCGAAGACCATTGCAGTCATTAGCTTCTGACCATTACGGGAAGTAGATCCTTAGCAATTTGCCTCCCTGTCTGCTCGTCTTCATCTTGAGCGAGTTGGGAGTTGCAGAACGCTCTTCGCATTCTCTTTCGTCTGGTCAGTTTCCCTTTCTTTCATGCACACCTGAGTCTCTCTAGAATATCTTGACAAAACCTCGACAGTCACCTGAGATCAGTAGAGTGAACAGGTTCGCGGACACCTTCACCCAAGATTGTCTCAATTTACCTCTCCTGACAATTACGTACACGGAACTACCCCACAAGTTCTTCTACAAACCATTTTACTCTGTGAAAAGTTTTATAACGATCAGCAGTCCACTAGTTTTTATCAATTCTTGGCCATGTGCGAATCATGAGCTACTTTGAAATAGCAAAAACTTGTTTCCGGAACAGTACAGGACATGTCTTCGTCTATTTGGGTGTAGCGACTACTTCCACTCATTAATATTCTAATAGGCCCTTCTGAATTACCAGGGCTACGAAATACCTACCGAACAGTTCTGACAAACTTGAAAGGACTTCTTCGTAACTCTATTAATTATAGTAAGTGAGAGTTGACGAGTAGAAAAGGAGACAAGTAATTTAGTGCAGAGTTGGAATTTATGGAGAGCGTATGAAAAAAGTGAGTGAGAGTTTGACAAAAGCTAATTGTCCCCAATTTGTTGTGATTGTTCAGATACAATAAAAATCTTGGAGAAGATCCAGAAGCCGCATCATCTTCTCCACTCCCCCCTCGTGACATTGCGATGTCACCCCCACTCGTGAGCTCGGAGGCAAAGCCTTCGAATACAATGCAAGTGGCACCACCACGACGGATCGCTGTGTCCGTCCAAGGAGCCTGGAAGCAGTATGGATCTGGCAAAAAAGGCACACCCGTTTTGCAGAATCTTAACATGACAGTCCCTGAAGGAACAATGTAAGTATTGTTTGCATTATTGTTTTAGTCCATTACTCATTTTTTTTACTTAATCTCCGTGTCACTTGTCGCAACGAATATTCAGTGGGATAAGAATGCAATGCTCATTTGAATTGAAGCAGATGAATATTTAAGGAGTCAGTGAGGAGACGAATGTGAGAGTAGAGATGAGCAGAGACTGAGTTTGTGGGTGAGCTTCAAGTTTGGAAGGGAGGACAGAGAAATTGCAGATGAACAGCGGTTGAAGTTACTTTTGTGGTAGGCACGTTACGCACAATCGATAGTTTTGTCACTTAGCATTCAATTCAGGTACCACTCAAGAATAATAAGCAACATGTCCGTGGAAATGTGCTAAAAATAACCACATACACATTATCAAATATTGTCTGGGCAGCTCACTTTCACCCTTTAACCTTTACTCAGCCACACACGACGTGAATAGGCCCATCAAATTTTGACTTTACTCATCTCCATCTCGTCCATTTGGTCCTGTGTGGTTGCAAATAGCGTGCAATTACAAACATGCACAGTTTAGTTTTCTTATAGGCAAGCTGTTTGTTTTCATTTTCGTTGTAATATATGCTTTTAAAGTTGCTTGAGTTTTATTCTTTATTTCTTTGACCAATTTTGTCGAGACGGATTAAAATTTACTCTTAATATCGCAGGTTAGGTCAGAAATGACAATGTTAATGTTACTTGGGTACACGTGTGGTGTAACAAATTGTAATCGGATTACGTCCAACGTTAATAACATCCTAGAGGTAAAGATCACGAGAGAATTATTTGTAATAACTTAAGTTTGACTACATTTTCACTTGGGTCTAATGGATAATATATAATAATTTGTTTTATTTTGAGATTATTCTAATTTGCTTTTTATTCTGTTTACAGTTACAGTTTATTGGGGGCCAGTGGTTGCGGAAAAACCACATTACTCGCGTGCACCGTAGGCATGAGGTGTTTGGATAAGGGAGATTGCTTTATCTTTGGAGCACGACCTGGAACATTGGAGAGTGGAATTCCTGGAAAAAGAGTCGGATACATGCCACAGGTACACTACAGACTAATTAATGTGTCAAATACTATTGGAAAATCGAATTCTCAAGTTACCCCTAAAACCCTGTTTCTTATAGGAAATCGCTTTATACGGAGAGTTCACAATTCAGGAAGCCATGAGATATTTCGGAAGAATTTATGGAATGCCCAAGAACGTTGTAGAAGAGAAGATGACCTTCTTAGTCAAGTTTCTAGACCTCCCTTCCTGTCAGAGACAAATTATGACATTAAGGTGCTTGTCCAGACTTGCGTTAATGCAGTTTACGTTTCGCCTTAATCAGTTTGACTGTATTAATAATCTCGCATGGTTTATTTTCCAGTGGTGGTCAACAAAGACGAGTATCCTTTGCTGTGGCATTGCTACACGATCCAGAGATTTTAATACTGGACGAGCCCACCGTGGGCGTAGATCCATTGCTTCGACAAAGCATCTGGAACCATTTGTGTAGTCTTGTAGCTGCCAACCGAACGACGGTCATTATCACAACGCATTACATCGAAGAGGCTCGTCAAGCTCACACAATTGGACTTATGAGAAGTGGACGCTTACTTGCTGAAGACTCTCCAGCAAACTTGCTCAAAGTTCATCAGTGTCTTTCCTTGGAAGACGTTTTCTTGCGTCTTTGCATGAAGGATAAATCTACAAATAATGCCATAACCACACCCACAAATGTATCCAACAATCAAGCAAATGTGACTGGCAATGTGCCTCCTGCAGGCCTCAACATTGTTGCAGTGTACAACGAAAAGAACAAGCAATATGTCGATGGGGCTGCTACTCCAGAAGAAAATGGAATTGTTGGCCTGGCTTTTCATCAATCCAAAGAGTTTTTAGTGTCCGGAGACAATAAATCTGAAATATCCGGAAATCCCAAACCTGATTGTACACCCATCAAAGAAGTCGCAGAGGAATGTGCAGACTGCTTGGCTCGCCCTTGTGCATTCAATCCCACTGCATCGTTAAATCGCCTCGGAGCTTTGATGATTAAGAACTTCATTTGCATGTGGAGAAATATAGGGTAAGTGGGACTCATTCAAAAATGGTGACAATTTTTGATTCGTAATAACCTAAATTATGATACTTCAGATTTATGCTGTTCATCTTTCTGCTCCCTGCCATTCAAGTCATTCTCTTCTGCCTTGCTATTGGAAGAGAACCTCTGGATATGCGAGTCGGTGTCATCAACAACGAATTTTCAGGATTAGGACAATGTGAAAGTGTGTTAGGTTGCTCCACAACAAACTTGAGTTGTAGATATCTCAACTCATTACCCCACCAGTCAGTCCAGTTGGTAAGGATCCTTATTTAACTCCTTTAAAGTCTCAAGGCATCCAAGACTTCATTTTTCATTTATGCTTTGCCAGGTTTATTATCCAAATGAAACAGCAGCAATTTCAGAAATTGAACGTGGAGGCCTATGGGGCTTCATTTCCTTCCCTGCTAACTTCTCCATGGCTATGATCGAACGAGGTGTTGCTGGAAATCTTGCAGACAATGAAACTATTCTTGGATCACGAATCAATATTCGAATGGATATGTCAAGTAAGCTAGTTCCCAAGTTATCTAGGACATGAAATGGAAACATTTTCGTAACATATTTCTTCAATTATGATTAGATCAACAAATCGCTTTCAGTCTGCAGCGAATCTTCTTAGAGACGTTCCAAAAGTTTTCCAAGAATCTACTGTCAGATTGTGAATACGATCCTGCTTCTGGCGACCTCCCACTTCACGTAAGTCAATTTTGAATCTCATGAAGGAGACGACATTATTAGACAATAATTTTTACCTGGGCGTTTTTCCAACAGTTTGAAGAACCATTGTACGGACATGATCACCCAAGTTTTATGGAGTTCTTGGCCCCTGGAATTGTTCTCAGGTAACCTACAACTCAGAAGTTTATAATTATCTACCAATTTGAGGAGCTTAGTCACTAATAAGGATTCAATTTTGTGTGATGCAGCATCATCTTCTTCATGGCCGTTGCTTTAACCGGATCTGCTTTCATTACGGAGAAGAAGGAAGGTATGCTGGACAGATCTTTAGTCGCTGGAGTCACCACAGGAGAAATCATCACTGCTCACATGATAACCCAATACGTTGTGATGGTTGGACAAACCGCTCTTGTGTTCATTTTCATGATGGTCGTTTTCGAAGTGCCAGTCCGAGGACCTCTGGGATGGTCCATAGTCATCACTTTGTTGCAAGGAACTTGTGGAATGGCTTTTGGTACGTTCAGTGAACAGTAGAAATGCAATCTTCAGACCAAATTTCAAAACTAACTAGTTTCTGTTAATTTCAGGATTTTTGATTTCTGTCTTCTGCACTGAGGAAAGGAATGCAATTCAATTGGCTTTGGGTAGCTTTTACCCCAACTTACTTCTCTCAGGTTTGTCATCACGAAAAGTTCTTGAACCTACATCAAAGCAAATGAGCGACGATCAATTAACAATGAATAACTTTCCTTGCAGGAGTCGTGTGGCCTATTGAGAGCATGCCGAAAGTTCTGAGAGATATTGCATACATCATGCCCGAGACTTTAGCCTGTGAAAGTATGAGATCTATGCTTTCTAGAGGCTGGGGAATCACGCATCCCGCTGTCTGGCCTGGATTCGTCTCCTCAATCGTCTGGAGCATCATTTTCTACATATTAGCAATTTTACTTGCTCGAGTGAACAGAAGAAAGTGAACACGAGGAGTAGTTAACAACAGATTCACCAAAATATATAGGGGTATTCAGAACCTGAGTTACTCAACTGTCCTGCTCAGGCATCTATCTATTTTTATTATCATCGATGTAAAACCTTAGTTTTTAATGTAATTTCTGATATGCCATGACACGTATTCCTAATGTAATTATAGTAAGTCCAGCGTGTGAAGGGATTGAAGGTGTAATTATGCAGATAACTTTGTAATTTATTCAGTTGTGATGAAAAGCTAGATTTCTAGCTTTAAATTTAAATGTGAGCCTCGTAACCAATCCCAGTAAATAAATCGAAACCAACAAACTTATTTCTACTTCAGAGATCATTTGCACATATTTACTTCTCGCGAAATTTTCATCAATAACAAAAGGTTTTAGTATTATCATCAGCCTTTAAGCTACATGCTACATTAACACAGATACAAACGATATCAAGAAACGACTTAATGCGATTGCAGAAATATTTGCGAATTCAAAGGATACATAGCGTTAAAAAGTACTTAAACTAGCATGCAACCCCAATTTGCGAACATAACTTGTAGAACACGATTTTTTTCTTGTTCTAAATGAAAGAGGCCACAAAAAACATACCTAGGGGCACAAATGTATGGATTTTTGTGAGGGCTTACTCCCTAGTCGCAACAATTTAGTCGCTCTCTTACATTTGCTTGGTAAGTTTTGATATATACAATATCACCTCTCAAGCGTTTGGAATTTCTCTTGAAAGCATTCCAGCCCCTCCAAAAGTTTCATATGCAGATAATTATGAATATTCCTTCGTCAACGTCAGTAAACAACAAAACTGTATTATAGCTTGCTTTCTTCTAGAGAGAAGCTTCCTGGGTCTTTCCCCTTGTTTATGTCTCTTTGCGAATACACGTTAGCTGCAATATTTATGATTAACACAGCTGTGACGTACAACGAAACCATTCGTTGTGTTTCTAAGGATTATTTGGCACTGACTCTCAATTACCAATTCTAAACCTACGTGGATATACTTACCTTTCTCATTCAAAATAAATT
>JAQGAC010000316.1:0-28391 GCA_034696585.1 Isotomurus maculatus
CGTTCGTTCGTAATCGTGCATACAAACCACAGACCCCAAACTAATCTTATAAGCCCAAATTGACTGGGCTAAAAAGGGGCTATTCAAGAAAATGGTCAAGAGTACTTTCTTTAAGTTTGGACCAGACTATTTCATCAAAAAATGTTGGGAGCAATCGGGCTTAAGCCGCCAAAGATGTTCCATTGTCAGTGATTCTTATGAGTTTATACTCCTCATCGCATTTGAAGTTGGGCAGAAGAATCACAATCCACACGAAGTAAAGTAAAACTTTGAGAAGCTTCAACCTTCGACTTTTTTGTTCTGTAAAATATTATCCGACGACATGAAGTCATTGGGCAGACTGTTCATTATTTGTTTGTTTGCGGTTTGTATGCTGGCTGCAGTTGCGTCTGCGGGTAATATTTCACACACAAGTTTTTGACTCCGTATTTCAACAAACACCGCATTTATATTCTGTTTGAAAGTAAAATATCTGTAAATTTTACTTTCAAACTTTCGTTCTGCAAATTTTTGAACAAATGTTTTAAATGTTTCTATCGCAGCCCCACCAAATGACCTACATTCTTGTCGAAGACATGGTGGAAAATGTGGTCCAGTTGGAGGATGTATCCAAGAGACTGTCCTTTACGAAGAAGCTCCTGATTGCAACCGACAGAAACATAACAAAGATTGCTGCATGGAACACCAAAGTCTTGCAGAAATTAAATCTTTCCTGCACTAAACTGTTTCAGTCGAAATAAGTCACCAATGGTCCAAATAAATAAATTAACAAAGTTAAACAAATTTCCAGTTTTCAATTAAGTTTGTAGTTGCTACTGTTTCGACAACCGGTTTAAAAATACAAATATCCATCCCATTCAGCTTATTACATCCAACAAAAACGGAAAGTCTGAACTTGTTGATTTGAAAGTGTCAATACAAGCTGATACTACTAATGCAGAGATGTAGGAAATAAAACTTTACTGTACTAATCAGATACGACGGTTTTAATTAAACTGGAGCAGACCCAAACTTACCAGAATCAAATATCGTTTGTTTCTTATGTTTTAATGGATTAATGATGAAATTGTCAACTACAAAAATGCATCTATCAAGTTCGCATTCATTCCTTTTATACGGTGTTTCCTCACAGGTTCAGACGAGCAATGCTGACGAAATTGTCAAAATCCAGACTTTCAATCGCCACGCAGCGAAGGTCTATTAACATTTAATTCTAATTCTTCACAAATCCATCATGTATATTGATTGGTAGGTAGGTGTGTGTGAACGAGCCTAGTGCTTCGCTGAAGTTGGAGTAGCAATTGGGGCTATTTGTGATATTTTCTAGGTTTATTGTGTTCATAATTGGAAATATTTTTGCTCTGCTTCGGCGACCGGAAAATAGAGAAAAATTTCCCTTATTTTGACGGAGGCCGCCCGCAATGTAGCTCCTTAGTGCTGATAAGAATCTCCTCCGATTAAGTTTTCATGGTACAAGTTCACACTAATTGATTTTTGAGGAGTTTGATCACCTTCAGAGCAATTAAACAGCAGTCCATTAATTGACAATCAATTCGGAAATTATTCTGATAAAGTATACTTCGGCTTGAATTCGCGCACAAAAATAACACCCCTTACAAAGCATCAACTTTCAATTGTATTGCTCATTTGGCAAAAAGCGTCAGGTGAGCGCGACAGAAGAGAATACAGGTCATAAATGAACATTTTGCAGGGAAGGGAATAATCCCGGACGTTTATTATTTGAACGAGAATACAACAAACATGGCTTTAGAAATTAATGGCGCAATAAACGCGATTAGTTCAGTTCTCCCAGACGCCACTTAGAATTTGGGTCTTTGAGTTTGCAGGATTGACTCTCACTTTCTTCGTGACTTTGAGTTGATAGGAAACATTCGAACTTAGCGTAACGAAGAACTCGCCGATCGTTTTTGGCGTCCCTTCCATCTTAAGGAATTTGAATGCATTTGGATTGACCTTCACAAACTCCTCATTGGCCCCAGTTGACCCTCCATCTCTTAATTGCAGCGTCACGTGACCTTCGAAAGGAGTGGCCAGGTTGTTTTTCACGTAGCCGACTACGCTGACTGTCTCTCCGAGCTGAACTGACGGACGACTGAGAAGCAGACTCAGCATCACAGGAGGAGGAGAGATTTCTAAAACCGGTGAATTTGAAAACACGGTCCTCCCCGATTTCGAATTAAACGTCGCTCCACTCATAACGTACGTCCCAAACTCAGTAAATCTGTCAAAAATCTTCGACACTATTAAAAATCCGTTGTTCTCCGTCGAAGTTTTCCTGGCCACGTTGAAGAAAATTTACTTGGGACGGCGATTAGAAGACGACTTCTTTTCGAATTTGAAATTGGCAGAAATTCCCTGACCACGCGGATCCACTTGACCTGGCGAGTCATCTCGGTTCAGAGTTTCAAGATTCTCCCGCTCAGTCAGATTCCTGCACAGCAGTCGACAGTTTTGAAGGAATTAATTAAATGTTCTCACTGTTCTAATTAAAATAATTGCTCCAATTAAACGATAAATAATAATTAATAAAATAGTTTTGGTTACCCATCCTCGTAGCAAGTAAACGGGCGCTCCGTTTCTGCGACTCCTTCGAGTGACTCCAACTTGGCTGCCTTGAGGGAGACAACCGAGTCCGGCGACATTCCCACCAATCGGAACGTCACAGTCGTCGACATGTCGACGTTCACCTTTTGAATTATTTGGATGAATTGTTCCTCAGCGGAAGAAACCACGCTAATTTTAAGCGATGCATGGTCGGCTGTCTTTAAAGAGTTGCGCGGACTGGTGCTGAGGCCGTAGACGAGTAAGTTGAACGACCCTTCGGTGGCATTCTGAGGGATGGTGAGTTCAATGACCTCGTCCAACTCCTCCCCCTCCGGAGAAAATGAGAACCGCCGTGAAGAGTAGATCGCCTTGTGCGAAGAAAGAATGACGTTGACGTTGTCGTAGGGAAGACACGAACGGACGCGGAAACGCACGACGTCTCCTCTCCGAATCAACTGCGCAGGGTCAACAGGCGCCACGTGGATATTCGACGACAAGCGACGTGGAGTTTCTTGGAGAGTGGCGTCCGCCACGGCGTCTCCCACTTTCATGAGAACGATGTCGTTCCAGGGGGAGGGGGACGTGCCGTTGACCTGGAACTCCAGCCGCACCCTCCCGTCTGGAGGAATGGGGAGGGAGAAGTTGACCTCCGAGGGGCGGAGTCTTTCCAGGTTTTCCTTCAAGAGGAGGAGTTCCACGCGGAGTCCCTTGGTTGGCTCCTCCTCCTCCACAGAGACTCCGTCTAAGCGCTCCACGAGGATTGAGAGGACGACGGTCCTTTGCGGGTGGGAGGAGTTTCCCCTGCGGAGATGCCTCACCGACTGCAGCGTCACTCTGAGTGGATCCTTCCACAAGCGAATCGTCTGATTGGCCTCCACCTCGCCTCCTGATTGGAGGAGGCTGCACGTTGCCTTTAAGTACAAAGTGCCGTAGTCGCCCACCCCCGTTTGATCCGCCCCCAACTCCGTCCGCGCGTCAAATTCAAACTCTCCTCCCGCGAATCCCACCGCCACGCTTCTCTCCGCCATTTCATTCGGCAGCAAAATATCGAGTTCCGATTCTGCCCACCAAACAAGTTCGATTGCGACGTCGCAGTGGCCTTCGAGTGGAAGTCCCTCAGGGGACGTCAACTTGACGCGCCCCTTCACCCGCGGCTGCGACAGGGAAACGTCACTCATCCCCTCCAGCCGCACAGATTCCGACTGCGAAGGATGGGAATCTTCTGTGTCGCATCGTTTGGAGAGGGGGAGTGGGGGCGTGGTCGCCATGGAGGAGTCACTGGAGGTCACATTCGACGTCACATGCACTCTGACGCTGTCGTAGTGGTCGAAGGCGAAGCGACCTTCCATAATTCCGCTGTCTGGAACTTCCTCCCACGGCAGCGAATAGTCGTTCCCGTCTTTGGTTAAAACAACCTGGGCGAATTTCGACATCTTGTCGACATTCCCGTCGACCATCAGGACGCGGTAGTTGACTGTGTCTCCAGGGGCGTACTCAGACTTGTCAGTCTGCACAAACACTTGGGTGTCTGAAGCAACTTTTTTTATCTTCGCGTAAGTGTGCCTTTTAATCTCCGGATGTCCCGTCGGATGTGCCGTGACGACCAAATATGCCGTCCTCCACGGGAGGTCACTGACCTTTAGCTCCACCCTCCTCAGTTCACTGACCTCGAGAGTGACCTCCTCCTTCGCGAGAATCGTCTCCTCTCCCACCACATACCATGGCCACTCCCCCATGTCCTCGTCCCCAGCATTGCGGAGGGAGACGTCGAAGGTCACGTGGGGATGAAGGGACTCCTCCAGACTCAACACGACCGCCAACTCCTCCCCACTCCTCACCTCCTTCAGGGCCGTAGCGGTGAAGAGGAATCCCCTCCTGCAGAGCTCCTCCTCCCCACGACACACCCCCAGTTCCTCCCGACCAGTCCGCACCTCCTCCTCCGTCTGATCTCCCCCAGCCACTCCCACAACCACCACCAACACCCACAGCAGCCTCATCCTGCGTCTCTTCTTCTTCTTCTTAATCCAACAGCAGCTGCCACCACACTCTCCGTCCCAACAGACTCTGAGGAATGAGGCTGCTGAAGACTTGTTCTCTCCTGAGGAACTTGGCCTCCTTGAGGATTCGCAGAAAGAGTTCCGTTGGCTCTTCTGTGTAGCCAAGTGACGTCAGCCACGCACAAATACAAGTTTCGCCTTAAAGCTGCCTCACTCGCAACCTCAGCACTCCGGTTGCCTTAATGTGTGCCCATCTGCTCCTATTCACACAATTGAATCTCTTTAATCTTTCTGAATTTGATCTCACAAATTGGAAGCACACAAAGCAGACCACCTTCTTCTTATTCGAAAATATCAAGCCACATTAATTCAGGGCTCCATTCAGATTAAGTGCGGAGCCACTCCTGTGATCTCATCTTAATTCATCGTACGAAGTCTGTCTTGATTAAAACAAACAACTTGCATGGTCACCTGAGAGCTTAAGTCGTATTCAAATTGCTCTCACTCGCATATAACATACACCCACTCATTCAAGACAAATGAAATACAAATTGGCTTAGTATGTTTCTCATTCTCATAAATCCAATAACGCAACTTAAAACATCTACTAAACTATCACTGCACACCAATAAGATTTTAATACAGTGGCTAAGAAACGTATCTTGCAATTGAACCTAATGGACGCTAGCACGTAAAATCATGACGCGGATTACAACACACACGTCATCTTCAGATTGTTACACTGCATACCATATTTATATTGGTAAGTGGTAGGTTTCAGCTTAAGCTTGCATAAGTTGACCAAAATTCAGCGTTCCAGAACCAACACTGCAGTAATAATAGGCTTCCGTTACTTAAATGTTTATTAAGCTCGTAGGAGCTGTACGTAAGGAATATGAGGTTCACGTTATCCTGCTGTGATTTTATAGAACATTAGTAGTGTAAAGAAGCCATTCTCGCCCGCCGCCATAGACCATTGGGGGTGGTCCAAGTTGTCGTGTGGACAACGGCAGTGGGCGAGATGGATGAAAAATAAAAAAGTCAAAATGCTTAGTGTCTCAAGTTGAATTTATTGAAGCCAATAAATTCAAGTAGAATTATTCTTGGCGACGGTGAGTGGGGGTTCCTCGTCCATAGACGGTGAAATCCATCAGGTACCGAGGTTGCTGGATTGGACGAGTTCCTCTTGCGCGGCCAACACCATCCGCTCCTCCCAAATTCACTCGTCCAGCACGGCCACCACCGACAGCAGCAGCATTCGACGGCCCTGCAACTTCTGGAGGCTCTGCACCATTCACTCCTTCCAAATTCACTCGTCCAGCACGGCCACCAACGACAACAGCAGCATTCGAGGGCCCTGCAGGTTCGTCTTCAGCTCCTTCCTCTTCTGACGACGCATCACCGACCGCAGAAGGAGGTGGAGGAGGGACGAAACCAGGCGATTCGCCATCCCGAAGGAACCGCGTGAAGTCCTGCACCACACGAACAGGGGACATGTAGAGGATGTTCTCATCCTCCTCACCCTCCTCAGGAGACCGCTCACGAAGGGACCCCAGCGACGAACGTTGTGAGCCAGGAGACTCCGGGGGTGTGGCAACAGCAAACGGCTCCTCCATGGGGTGATAAGGACGGCTTCTCCTTTCTGCCTGGCGCCTGCGGATGTGGCGACCAAGGGCAACTCCGCCCACACCCAAAACCGCCAGGGCCACACCGCCAGCCATCAGCCAAAGAGCTGAAAAAGTAAAAGGTTTATAGCCTCTTATGCTTAACCCATGCAATCTCAAAGTGACCCGATGAATTGGTTCTTACCATATCCAGTCGAGTCCTCCAAAGACGCTGGGGAAATTGTGGACGTATTCCACAAATATGATGACCCTGTCTGCGTGATGGGGTCCAGCAGGGTCGAGGAGTCCCAGTCACTTCCTCCAGTCGTCGTCGTCTCCAAAAGTCCAGATGTCGGTGAGGAGTCGGCGATCGATGACTCCGCGGTCGACTTTTGGGTCGATGGACCGATCGGGAGATCAGCGCAGTCCAGACGATCCTCAGAGCGAAAGAGGTAGCGGATGACACGATGGGCCAAACCTCCAATCGCACCGACGCATTCGCTGCCTCCTCCATGGAGCTCCGCCCAAATGCACCCGGCTGAGGTGCAGTCGAAGCACTTGAGCGTGCTCAAGCATGACGGCATTTCTGCAAAAATAAAAATTATAATGCCTTCATGTAATTTTTAAATTAAATTTAAGAAACACTTACCAGTTGAAGACGAAGAACAGACGGGAAAGGACGATGCGGCAGCACACAATGGGAAGGTCGTAATCAACGAACATTCGACGATGGAATGAGAGAGGTAAAGAGAAAGGAAAGTCCAGGATTTGCGCATGCGCGAACGTACGCAACTTTCTGATTGCTGCAAACTGCTTTAAACTTTCTGATTGCTGCAAACTGCTTTAAATAAATGCAGCGCAGTATTCGACGTGCTTGTTTAGCTGTTTGTCATTAAAGGCTAATTGCTAATTGGTTCTATTAGATAAACAGCAAAAAAGCATTACAGCAGAGTAAAAAAGCATTACAGCTCAGCAACAAAGCGAAAATAAAAAGATGCTTTTTTTGTTGAAAAATTAATCCTTAGACAAAATCTTAATCATTAATGATTTAGGATTAATTATCTTTTATCGACTGGTAATTTCAGGTTTCTTGCATGAGTAAATACATGCATGTTGCTGATCGCTGTAATCTGCTTGAAATCGATACAGCGGAGTTTCCGACGGGTTGGTATTAATATTTTAGGTTTAAAAGCCGAAGTTAATTAGTTCAGTTAGATAAATAGCAAAAAAGCAATACAGCATTCACAATAAAGCAGAAGTTAATTGATCCTTTTTATTTGAAAATGACATCTGTAAACTGCTTTTTATCATTGTATGGCATAATATAAGCCAGAAATATCTTCTAGGTATTAAAGTCAGTCTTAAAAAGGTCAAAATAGCAAAAAAGCAAAAAAGCAAAATTTAATTAATGCAGCAAAAAATGCTTTGTGGCTCATATCAATACAACTGATGAATGCTAAGAGATAAAGAGCAAAACAACTATAATCCATCGGCACTAACAAATCTATTTTGCTACAATTAATCGATACATTTGCACTGACTACTTAAAAAGCTGATTGCCGCTGTGAACTGCAATAATTCATTATATTCGAAAAACCTATTGACGGTATGTGATAATGGGTAGAAATCTCAAGCAGAATAGCAATCTGCGATGATTTAGGACAATAGGAGATAATCCCAATGCATTGACTAATGAAAATAAATACATCTAGTCAACACACTAAGACTACCTGCTCCGCCCATAATAATTTCTTTAAAGTAATGTACATCATCAACCCCCTGTTGTTATAGTTAAATGGATGGGCAGGCGGGGGTCTAGTACATTACTTAGGCCGTTTCAGTTAAATTCAACTGAAGATTTGTCTGCATCTTCTTCTTCCACTTCACTAAACACTTTTCTATTAAAGTCTTTTTTAGAACTAAAATACCTAATGCTGCACTCATTATAAATATTTCTAAGTAAATTTTGATTATTTGAATGACGTCACTATGGTTCGATCCAGATTGTCCATACACGTTGTCGCAAAACAAATCGTATCGACTAAATGTTTTTGAAATCTGCCTGCTGGTGATGTTGCTGCATTGATCGGGTGTACATATTCGATCCACGATGATTCCAAATTTCGAAACAAGAACGGCGGAATACTTGCAAACATATTCAGCATTGTAAAGTGGCTCAACTATGAGCTTTACAAAAACTTGGGTTCCATTAGCCGTACAGCTGCGGCATTCGTCTTCAATTTCCTTTACTCCCCGACTTGCTTGGGAGACAGGTATACAGAAGATCAGAAGCGAGTAAATGAACATGTTATGTGTTTGAGTATCAAATGACAACTGAATATTTCTAGAGATTGTTTGTTTGTCTGGTACAGCAAGATTGCAAAGCTCTGTAACGTTTACTTGCAAATCTGATTCTTGAAACACTTCTGTAGAAACGTTTCACAGTTTGATCGTTTAGGCTGAGGTTTTTGGTATATGTTCGAACAATATCTTGGCTTTTGTAATTTCTACAGCGGTAGTAAACATAACGTAATGCATATAAACCGCACACTGCCGAAGTGTATGACTGAGCCAACCTGGTGTTCTCGAATCCGATTGGGAATGGAATTACAAAGCCATAATAGCTAGATGGTTTTCCATAGGAGTCATGAAAATCCGCGACAATTTTGCCATTTTCTTTGAATATGTAAAACGCACACCAGTGTTTTCCTGGCTTACTAATGTTGTCTGTGTTCACAATCACTGCACACGGTAATTTATTTTGAGCAATATGGCTTAGTTGATCTTTGGCTAGCACCAGCGTTTGCTTTGTATTGGTTCCCCTAGTTACAACCTGAAGGCAACATCGTAACTCGTCCGTGTTCATATTAGAAACTAACTGACTGTTTCAATGAATACGTTCTTGTTTTTATCAATAGTCATGATCGATTGAAACATTCCCATCACTAGACAGGTAATTGTTTTTGTCAAAGGGGTTTTGAATTTTAATTCTACTTGAACATGTCCAGGGGTTCGATTTTGTAAAACGAAAGTTCCTTTGGTAGGATTAAGGTCCAGAACACCAAAAAACGAACCGTCTGCAAATTTTTCTGGTGTCACTGCGATTCCGTTCTCTTGGCTGTTAAGTGCTGTAAGTAAATTATTGTAAGCTAACAAAGTTACTTTGTTTTCAAAATCAAAGTTTAGCTGGCGATACAGTGTACTTTCTCCATCAGTTGAAACTTTGATACTTTGAATTCCGAATGGCTGAAATCTAAAGCATGATTTTTGAATGTTCCCATTTATTGATGAACTATCTAGAAATGTCACTAAAACATAATTTGGCAGGAGATTACGAAACAAATTTTCTGATAGTATCTGCTGGATGCCGGCAGTGATGTTGAAAGACCTTAGTTCAAGTGTTTGCATCGGATACTTCAGATTACTTCCAGTATTGAGGATTCTGTTATGCTGTAAAGCTACTTGCGGATTCACCACAAATTTTCGAACGTGGAATGTACACTCTTCGAACTCAATGTAAAACGGGAACTTGTCTGTCTTAGAAGGTTCGTTTGGTGAGGTCAATGAAAACTGAGGTTCTGATCGCCTGAGACTGATTTTGATACTAACTTCTGGCGGAAGATACTTTGTTGTCTCAAATATACTCTCAGACAATTTCCCAGCGACTTCAAAAAGAACGGAATTTTTGGAAATTTCTGCTCTCTTAACAAATCCTGTGTTTGTGGGAAGGAATTGGTCAGGAAGTGTGTCTTCTACGTAAATTTGAGAGGCTAGTTGTCCAGACTTGTAAGCTTGACCATGCGTAAGGGTGTCAATTATATGACCACGGTATGAAAACAGCGTAGCGCATTTGGTTACCACAGTAGAATTTAAACTAACTTCACAGGTTTGAAAAAGGGCTCGGAAGAAGTTGAAAGTTGGAGCAACACTGTCTGTTGACGACAAGTTTGCTCCATCGGATTTCAAAATTCTCGCACGAACGTAAAGAAATGAAGAATCCAAACTGATATAAAGGTTATTTGAACCGGGAATAAAAAACTCAACTGGATTACCAGGGTCTTTTATGCTATATATTGGGCTAAAACTATAAAACTCCGAACTGACAACACTAACGTCTGTTAAAGGCACTGAACCAAGATCCAGTTCAGATCCAAACACAACCGAACTACCTTTTACTGCCATGACTTTTTGACTTTATAGGTTTCTTTTTCTGTGGTTTCTTTTTGGACCCTCCCTTTTGAGCTTTTCTTACGACTGCTTTCCTTGCTACCTTTCCTTGATTTATTAGATTAGATTTTCCTTTTCCTGTTTGCTTAGGTTTGACTGGCCGTTTTGGTTTACCCTTGCCGAGCTGGTTCTTGAGGATTTTAATTTTCGTTTTAGTCGTGGACTTCTTAGGTTTTGTCTTAGCGATAAGTTTTTGTTTTAGGGGGACAAAGTAGTGCGTAGCTAATGCCGTGAGCCCTCCGCCTGACTGAATTTTTCTTTTTGACTCTAATTTGCAGATTCCACCAATGCAAACGACTTGTCTCATAGTCGGATTCGGCGGAAATGTAGAGTTATTGTAGTGGGATAATTTGTTTCCAAAATGTTTGTGAACTCTTGAGTAACAAGTTGTATAGTGATACTGTTTATGTCTGTCCTTTTCAAAGGTAGATAATGAACTGAAGAGAATTCTTGAATAAGACGTTCTTTTATGTCACTTGTAGGCAAAACTCGAAGAACTGGATGGACCTTAGAACCTACCCACTGCGGTTCTACTATATCACAAATAACAAAGGTCTGATATCGTGATTCCCAAGATGTTTTAATTTGCACTGGACTGGTGCTCCTTTGATTTAATCTTTCTAGCAGTTTGTTGGGAATGTATATTATATTTCCTGTTCCCTTAAAGTAAAATGCATCTGAAACTCCAAGCAGCTTGTTTAAATCCTTTGAAAGTTGAATTTGTACATCAGTTTGATGTATGTTTATTGTTAATCTTCTTTTATCTCGTGACTGTAGTACACCAACCTTGTATTGCTTTTTACTCAAAGAATCTACGATTGAGTGTGCAAGCGATGAAAGTTTAAATTCACTCGGCTCTTTAATTTTAACTGATTGCTTCTGCCACTCATTTATTTCTATAGTAAATTCAATTGTCTCTGGAAGCGATTCATAAAGTAAAATGTTTGCAAAATCTTCTGACATATATTCTCCTGGAACAAATGTGTTCCTCAAAAACCCAAAACACTTCTGTAATTTCTCAGGAAGTTTCAAAGTTTTCTGCTGGGATGCGTCTCTCCATGATATAAGGATGGTTACATTACCTTTTTTATTAAAATTCCTGTTAAAATCTAGTGTAATTCTTTCCTCTTCGAACTTCTGATTGATTGAGTTGACAAATCGGTCAAAACTTTTCAGTTTCTTAAACGAGAATGATTTTATATCATATTTAAAAACTGTTACTGTTTCTTCTCCTGTAGGAAAGAATGTGTCTTTTGAAATAATTTCGGTTTCTTTCACAGGATTTATGGTTGACTTCTCAATTTCTGGAACTTTATATTCTATATACGACAACCCAACTTCGTATGAACTTTCAATTAAATTTAATGGACGTGAAAGTATATTTGTGAAGTTGTTGGACTTATTAGTCGGACAGTCTTTAATACTGTCGTCAGAAAACAATGTAACGTAGAAACTGGAATGTTCAGAATTACTATTCATCCCTGTTTTCTTCTGTGGCCACCTTTATCAATTCTTCTTCGTAAAAGTTGGAATCTAAGCTTTCTCCGTCTAGATCAGTCAAGCGATAAATGGGTACTGGTAGCAACCTCTTAACTTCACTAATCTTAAATGTCTCTTTACTAAAATTTGCTTCGTAGCCTTTAGAGAATGTAAGCTTATTGTTGGCGATTTTGACTAAATCACCAACAGCTAACTTTGGTGCTCTGCCTGGTGATAGTATAAACTTATGGAACATGTTCTGAAATACTTCACCCTCGTTGGACTTCTTAACTTGATCTGGAGCCATTTTAATAGAGTTATTGTAACTCGAGTTGATGTTTTTTACCACGTGTTCCAAAGCTTCTAACCATTTTTTTGATTTCTGGTGGGTCATAAGTCGTTCTATCTTAGTTTTAACGGTACGGACGTATCGTTCACTGATGCTTGCTTTTAGTGGAGAATGAGTCGAATAGTGACGAACATTGTGTTGGTTTAGGAATTCTTGAATTTTTTTCCCATAAAATTCTGTTCCTCTGTCTGTAACGAGAAATTCTGGTTTTCGTCTATTTTTCTTAAATATCTGATTAAAGCCTGCCGAAACCTCATCAGGGGTTTTGCGTTTAATTGCAACACACCACAAATATTTAGTGAAACAGTCTACTGCCAATAGTATAAATCTAAAACCTTTATTAAGTTTTTTGTACTTCTGATAGTCAATCAAGTCTGCTTGCCATAAGAAGTCCTTTGTTACACAAATGACCGGTCGTCGAGGAAATTTTCTTTTGACAGGTCTGTGCACATTATAAGTGTAAATCTCTGACAAAGTATTGATAATATTGCTGTTGTTTTTTAACTTCAAATTTTTTATAAATCCGTGAGCTGCACTCAGAGACCCTTTCTCTCTACTATTAAAATATCGGCGTTTAATGTACTTCGGTTCCATTAAACAAGCAAGAACTTGTCTTCAAATCTTATCCAAAGACCAGATTTATTCTTTTTGCAAACAGATTTACTATCGTTCGACGGATTAGAATTTTTTCCACCAACTTGTAAAACCCTTTCTAAAGATGGATTGACTGGATGAACTGTAGGGTTTTCTTGATTAAATAGCATACTACTATCAACATCCTTATTCAACTTCCTAGCAATTTTGATGAATTCACTTCCACCCGTAAGATCTTTAATCTTGTAATCCTCTAGAATGTATGCTGTAATTAGTTTCGATATGTCACTTTTTGCATGTGTGTTTCCATTGAATACAATTTCCATTTGGTCGTTCCACCGCAACTGCGTGTTTCTCTCCAGTTCTTCTAATATTCTCGTTGCCTCCAAACGAAGGGCTTCTGGAATTTCGTTGAGAATATTTTCATTCGAAGTGGACGCTTGGTGGGGAAAATGCTGAGAATCGTCTAAAAGACCTTTCTGATTAAGCTCGTTAAATAGCTTATTCGGAATGACGCGAACAAAATTTGCCATTTATGAAGAATATACTTGAAAAAGGCAATTTTCATATATCACTACCAGCAATATCTTGATTATTCGCTTTAGATGAAAGTCATAAAGCTTCAAAATTTGTCTGAGTGTTTTCTCCTTCAACCTGCGTTTTCTTCGAAAAAATATAAACAGTTCTTTAGATTTGCTAAGGTCGTCAGTATGAAATCGAGACAAAGGAAGATGCTTTATATTAACTACGCACTCAACCAAAAGTTTGATTTCTTCAACTGAACACTTTTGAACTAAAAGTTTCCGTTCTTTCGAATGAGCTTTTGTAAAAGTTTGCAAGAAATCTTCACCTGATATCAAGCGATCCATTAAAGATGTGTTTTGTTTGATACTTAAAAGTGTACTGGCTTCGTTTGGAAACAATATTCTACTTTTGATGCTTTCCCTGATGAGAGAATACCAATTTAATGTAATGCTTGATGTAAAAAAGACGCTGCAGTAAAATTGGTATCAGGCCCACCAAGACCACCGAAATGATGCTAATAGTAACAGTTTGAGTCCTTTTTTTGATGTTAGATGGTTGGTGGGGGACTAAATGTTACTGTTACTATTCGGGAAGAAATATTTTTGAGTTCTTTGTCGGGTAAAGAAAGTTCCGAAATCTGAATTTTTCTACTTGTGTAGGGTTGTTGTCGATTAGAAGGAAGGAGTACTTAATTTTTCGTAAATCCGCTAGAACGAATCGAAGAAACTTAGGGTATTCGGGAAGAAGTTGCCGGTTAAGTATGTCAACCGAGCTGACGTCTCTCATAAATGGGAACAATACCAGATATGTACAATTGTTGCTGACAGTTTTAAGATTTTTTGGAAATAAAGTTTGCCAACTGCAAATTACAGTTATTCGTTTATGGTGAGAACTTCGGATAAACAAATCCGTTATGAATTTATTCTCCTTCGACTCATGATGGAGTAAAAAGTCATCAAAAACCAACAAAATATTTTCTTGGTTGCTTTGTGGAATTTCAGGTATAGTTTGAGTAAAGATAACTTCAGAATGAACTGCGTTAAAGTCGTCAAATATTTTTTGAAAACTGGTATAAATAAAAAATACTTTCGAAAATGGTTCGGTGAAAATTACTTTTCGTTTTGATATGATGTCTAAAATTAAAAATGTTTTTCCGGAATTAGAACTTGCGACGACGATAATTTTCGATGGCACTAATAACTTGTAAAAGAAAACTTCAGGCGTATGCACGTGCAGCTCTTGCATTTTGATTTTCTGTTGCTCTGTAGTGACCAAATGGAAGACTCTGGAATGAATGGCCATCAAAGTAACGCCGATCATCTAATAAATAAAATTGTCCACCACTGAAGGTAAGAAAATCATCCTCCCGATTTTCAAACAGTTTGGATCGAAAGTTTTCATGAGTCAGGTCTTTTCGTTCTGTTATTTTAGCTCCAACGGCGCACACACGATTTTTGTTGAAATGCTCACAAAAGTCACAGAAAGAATTCTTTATAAACGAAAAACACTTGTCGCATACTGTTAAAAAAGAAAAAAGCCTGCACTTCAGACTAACAACTTCAACAATGTTAAGTTCAGATAATTTCCAGACTCCAAGTTTGTGTTTCAAATCGCCATTGTAAAGAGGATGCGTTTTTGGTAGATTTGAAAAATCGACTGTGTTGGATAATAGTTTCATTTTTTCCATAAAATTATTCTCAGGGTCAAAAATTTGAATCCTCAGGCTGTCGGTCTCTCCTTGTAGTAGCTTAATTCGTCCTCCAAAATGATCTCTCAAAAAATCTAATTGCTTATATACCAATTCTTTGCATTTTTCTAAAATAAGGAAAGAATTTATTATATTGTACGATTGGTATTCTTTAGTTTGGGAGAGATGAACCAGACTGAGTTCTGAGGAGACAGGATAAACATCTTGAAAATTGTGACGACTTGCTAAGTGCATGAGCTCTGTTCGGCTGCTACAGACCTTGATGTTGACATGATTTGAAGTGCTCGAAAGAAATTTTCCACATATGCTGCACATAATTCGCTTAAGCAGTGTCGCTACTATCTCGTTTTTGGCACATTTGGCTTCCTTCCGTAACTCCGAAAAAAATTCCATTGTAGTTTTCAGGTATGGTGAGGTCTTGAATCGAAGTCCACGGGATATGTTGGTGAAAACAACCCCTTTCTTCAGAAAATATTTGACTTGACTTTGGGTTAATAAGTAGTTAGTCTTTGGGCAGAGATCCAACACAAACTTCGGAATCTTGACTCCTTGCCACTTCCTATTAACTCCTTTCAGCATTTTGTACTGCATGTCTGAAAACTCATCGTCATTAATAACCCTCTTTATCGGCGCAAGAGGTAATTGCTCAAGACTATCATGAATTAATTTAGGGTAGTAGAAATCACACTCGAATATATATCCGTACTTCCCTTCATCTTCAAGCTCTTCCAGGTTTAGTTGTTTTATGTCGTCATCGTCAAGCCAGCGATAATCACCTTCGCAGAGTGATAAACTAGCCACATACGGGTAAGCTGAGTTCACATCAAGCTCAATTATATGACTTCGGACTGAAGAATCACCATTGAAACATTTGAGTCTTTCGTTGTTAGCCTTTGCGTACTTTACATTCGAAAATGTTAATCCTGCACGTATTCCAGGCTTTACCCAATCAATTATGTCGCTATCCTTAATGTACTCATATTTTGCTCCAGAGTAGGCAAATGCAGCACTAAAAGCGAACGAAGATAATGTTGTAAAATGCAGCGGTGACAACTTTAGATTTAACTCACAGAACTTCACAAAATGCCTTATTGCATCTGCTCTATGAAGTACACTGTGCTTGATGTAAAGTTTTGAATATTCTTCCAGGTTTCGCAATTGAAGCCTTCGATACAAGAAACATGATGCTCTATAGGATTCCATTAACTCTTCGCTAACAAGTCCTTCAGGACAGAATTGTCTAAGCAATGGAAAGTCAGAAGGCAATGTACTCTGCGTGGCAATGTAAGCTTCGTCTGGAAAAATTAACGGCTTTAATAAGGACTCAGCGTACAGATTATTTGAAAAACCATCCATCGTACACTTGAAAACTTGTCCTGTGTCCGATGATGACAGTAAATTACAAAGAAAATTTGTAATATCATTGGATGAAAAATCCAAAAGTTGGCTGGAGTCATGAATCCGTATGTACTCCAACCACTGAAGAAATATAATTTCACTTTTGCTTTTTGCTATCACTTTCACCTGCTTACACCAATGTTCCTTTAATGACGATATAATGGTCAATCCGTCCCTTTTTCCCAGTTCATGCGAAAAGTACAATATACTTTTTTTAGAGGCTGCCAAATTACATTGGTTGCACAAAACAGAATAGAACTTTCCTGTGTAATGGTGGTGATTGAGGGTTGGTTTTCTCTCTTTGCTAAATGGCTGACGGCACAATTCACAGTTGGTTGCACGTTCTCTGAGATGCTTTAATTTCGTGGTGTATTTTAATGGAACGTAATGTTTCTTTACACGCTCCACAATCTCCGATGTTTTCTCCACCAACTTTTGTAGTAGAAATTCCATTACGTCACTCCCGAAATAGGTTTCTTCATAATAAATATTCCAGTCGGGGTCAAAGATTACAATGTAATAACCTGCTACTGCGGCTGGAGTGAAATTTGTGTAAGAAGTTGTGTGAGATTTGAGGTTGGGTTCCCCAATTACTTCATTGTCTTCCGAGTAATATTGAATTTTTATAAATCCTTTAAAAAAAACATCAAAATGAGCGACAGCGGAATCAAACTTATACTCATCTTCTTTCGGAAATGACATGACCTTAATTCCTCGTTTTTGACACTTCAATAAATGTACCGAGTTTCTCGCAGAAACAACTTGTAGGCAGTATCGGCATATATCAGTCTTGTGGTATCCAGACTTTCCCAAAAACTTTCCCATATCAGATATTACTGTGTAATGTCCCGTGTCTGTTTGATCATCATTAGAGTGAAGTAATAAGAGATTCACGTGCTTTTCATTGTCTGTTTCACTTACTCGTGCAGCAAAAAGTTCATTCTTATTTAACTTGTATACATTCACACTTATATCTGTTTGATACTCAAATTGATCAATATTTTCCAGTTTAACAATTCCTTCAAAACCCAAGAAGTTTATCAATTTAGCTTCTATTAGTTGCTCATAGCTAAGTGGATTTTCCCATATTCTCTTGAGTCTTCTTCTCTCGTTCTTTGAAAGCTCGGCAAAGTCACGAGCAGGAGTATCGGGTAGACATATGGACTCTCTGTGCAAAGCAGCTAAAATCGAAAGCATAAAGCATCGATTTGTGTAAGTCTTGATGTTTATCAGTCCTTTTCTGCGCAATTTTGATGGGGTGGAAACATAATTTCCTCCTTTGTCATTTGAAGGCTCAGGATCAACTAAATGCTTAGATGGTGAAGCACGTTGCAAAATTGGTCTGAATGCTATAATCCTGACCAAGGCAGACTCGACATTTTTTAAACGCCATCCGCTACCTTCCATCTCGTAAAGGCTCAGTGATGTCAATAAGTATTCTTGCAAGAACTGAATCGTGACAGATATATTTCCTCTATACAGTAGGCGTCGATAGGGAGTCAAAAAGTCCCTTTTTAATTCCGTGTTGTCGTTAAGCCGCACTAAGTTAGCTGTTAGGGTAATCGATAGTTGTAGCCCATTTGCAAAGGTAAAAAACTGTGCTAAGATACGACCGCAATCGTTGTACATGGTATGAATTGCCTGTTCAAAGTCAATTATGTCTTTCTCAAACTTCGTTTCGAAAATGAACAATCCTCGTCTGTGTGTTACACTTTTAACCGCAAACATTCCCAAATTAAAGTCGTCGTAAGTTCCTTGCACTTGTCCACGACCTTTTTGTGGACAACTGTGGTTGGGTAAGTTGTCAAAACACCCCCCACAATACCTGCACTCATGCTGTAATTCCAAGTGGGTTTCGAGCATTCTAACCCGAACAAAAACTTGTTCACAACCATCATATTCACACTTATATTTTCGCTGTGGAGGTTTGTTAGAATGAGCTCCAGTTTCACAAAGTAAATCTATATTGATGCTTGGAACAGTTTGAGCAAGCCTTTTACAGGATTCGGTATTTTGAATTGAAGCAGGCACACTTTCTACGATATCTGGTGAACTGTTCATCACTGGATCCAATCCACGTAAATATGTCTCATCCATACTTTCAGAGTTTTTTGGAGTTTTTGCTTTAGCCGAAACACAGAAACAGGACAAGAACTTACTCATAGTTCCCCTAGTTAAACCTTTTCCGGAAGTTGTGCACACGCTTACGTGTTCTTGAAAGCTTTAAGTGAAGACTGTATTTATAAGACTGTACAAGCAAATATAGCAAAAACCACCTTCAACAATAAATCTGTCAGCGTGGCTGTCACAATCAAGGCAAAAAGTATGCGGACAAATTTTGCATTTTACTTGATTTAGGCACTTATCAATCATTCCATCGTTTAAATGGAAAAAGGTCTGTGAAAGATTGCTCTATTTCTGAACAGTCTTTGCACTGGTACGAGACATCATATAAATCCATTAATTTGGTCGGGAAGCACGTTGTAAATAAATATGACTGCATTTAACACAAAAGAAATTAATGTGCTCGTAATTTCCCCAACATGTATTTTTGATCAACATCTATTCTAGTCAAACTTGCAATTGCACTTTGGGGGCTTTGAAGAAATTACAAGTTCTTTGTAAAACTGTGCATTGGGATCCTCCGGAAAGCTTTCACTTTCTATAAGACTTTCGAGTTCTCCAATCGATAAGTCTTGATGCTTATAAAGTCTAGCAAATGTCTGTATATAATGCAAGTAACTGCAAACAGCACAAATAACGCCTGAACTGACAATCCGCCAGAATGAATCACAAATTGGGCACTTAAATCTTGTTAAACACACACTACACTTCTGATGCATACTTCACGATAACTTTAGAGCAAATTTTGCATACTTTGTTAATTATCAAAATACGGAAACACAAAATGCAAAGGCTTAAGCCACAATCAAGGCATATGACTATGTAGTGGTCCATTTAATAATTCATTTATTTGTTTTTTGAACCTCAAAGATTGCTTTTGTATTTCGTGTGTCAAGCGTGCATTCGGAATATCTGTATCCAGGAATGCGATTTGAGTAAGTGAAGGAACTCTACTTAAACATACATATGTAGAATTAATAAAATATTCACGGCTACCTAAATGAACAACAGCCCGATCAAGTGTCAAGCTTTGAACTCCATGGACAGTAGAGGCGTAACCCAACTTCAACGGAAACTTTTTAATCGTACAAGTTCGATTCAGTTCTTCGTTGAAATAAGTGTCAGTGACGGGGCATATTGGGACTAGTCTTTTTTCACGAACAATACACGAGGGACCAATATAATCATCAAATTCGACAAATATGACAGATGGGGGCACTACGTTAGCACTTTGTTTCTTTTTATACAATATATGGCGTACTGTGCCACGCGAACCATTCACTAAATATTTTGCTAGACACAAGTTTGTCGTTAAAACTACTCTACATCCAACACAAAGATACAAGGAAGTGTGCTCAGGAGGAATAGGTTCATGTTTCCCTGCTGTAGCAATAATCCGTACAACTGGCTTGTCTTCTGCTAGTAAACAACGAAAATTCCACTCGTTAACTAGCGCATTTGTAGAAAAAACAGCTAAACTTCCTCGAAACTTTACTGACTCTAAATGTGTCAATTTGCATAATCTTCTAGATTTAATCAATTCAATGTCTTGCTTGCTAAGACTTCTGTTTCTAAGATTTTCAAAGAGTAATTGGAACTGTGTATCTGAATTTTGTCTACAGTTTTCTTTTAATGTTAAGAACACGAAGTTTCTATAGATTTTAGAACCTTCTTTGGCAAACTCTGGTAAAAATTCTGGATCTGTGTATAATGAATAAGGAATAACACAGGGTAATTGAAAGTGGTCACCAAACAAAAACACACCAACACCCCCGAATGGTTTTTGGTTTTTTTTTACTTTTTGCAGTCTAACATTAATTAAATTCAAAAACTGAAGAGACAGAAGACTCTGCTCGTCAATAAGCAAATATTCCAAATTAGTTACCACTTCTCGAAATTTCTTTCCTATTGGAAGATTAACTAAATACTCAAATGACCCCGAATTATGTAAACTCAACCCCAGGAAAGAGTGCAATGTAATCCCACCGCAACTTTTTGCTGCAATTCCCGTATAAGCAGTAATTTGAAACTTTATGCCTTTTATAGACAAGAATTCGCTTATTTTACGCAAAAGAACACTCTTTCCGTAGCCTGCCGGACTGAGGCAAGAAAGAAGCAATCTCGGTGTTTTCTTGTTACTCGCGTTCGTCTCAATTTCGCTTTTCACGAATTCAAGGACACTGTGTTGGGACGGGGTAAGTTGATACGTAGAAGACTGGAAGTATAAAGGAGTCTTGTTGATTTCGTGAGACAACTTTGTCACGAAATCTTTATAGTAGGAAAGTGGCTGAGTGAAAATTCCTTGGGCTTCAAGCGGATTGAAAGTTGATTTCTGTACTGAGTAGTCCACTGCCTGCTGCATCTTCGTTTTATACTGCAGTTCTTTTCAATGCGTTAGCTTTTTAAAGAACATGTAAACGTTTTAAAGCCGTTATTAAAGTTTTTATGCGTTTTGAAACGTTTTAATTTTTTCATAGCAAACGTTATTAACAAACGTATTTTCATATTATAAATATTCTTATTCGACGTTTCGTAGGTGCCACGAAGCTCTGCAGGTATAAAAGAGACAAATAACAGAGTTCCATCAGTGAACATTTATTTCTTAAGCAGTAAAGATCTTCCCACGCAGATACCATGGGAAAGCCACCTGTGAAGAGAAAGTACAATAAAACCGAGAGTACTGCCCGTGAAGCTAGTGCTTCAAATGAATCTGAATTTAGCAGCGAATGGGAAAGTTTTTTTAACCTGTGGGGAGACAATGAGAACCAAAGTTCCACAGATTTGCACTCAACAGATAAAATCGAAGTAAATACAGATCCTACCAGCACCAATCCAAAAAAATACTGTGAGAAGAGATCAAACACGAATGTGCCAGAGACTCTCGAAGAGTGTGAATTGCCATTAGAAGAAAGCCTTGAGATAAAATCGAATCACTCGAAAGTGAACACGGATGTAACAAGCGTGGAAAGTGTGCACACAGAGGAAAATTTGGTCTTTGACATAAATGAGAATCTTGTGCTTGTTCCAGAAACAAAGGAGGAACCCACTGAAAGTCCCTACACAAAGGAATTTTACATAAAAGGTTCAATAGTGATAAATAAGATTAGACTTAAAAAGCTTCGCACAGCCGACCAAGGATGGGCCATTTTTATAAAAAAGGAAAATACAGCGAGATATGGAACTCAGCAGTTAAAACCCACAATACTCAAAGTTACTTTATGGGAAAGTAACGAGTTTGTGACTTTACTAGAAGATCTCTTACAAGAGATACAGAAATCTAGAAAGATTTGCATTACGTCGGAAATTCCCAGGCTTCAACACCCAAACTCTAAGTGCACTGACTCCCAGCTGGAAGCCTACTGGGACAATCACTTTACCTCGAGATTATCGAGTGATAATTTGCAGTTTAGACCTGTGAGGCACAACGATGGTGCACTTACAATCAAGCTTTTTTCAAAAAGATCGAGCTCTTTGTTTCCATCCGGTGGAATTAGCATGTCAATTGGGCATGAACTACTCCCCTACATTATAAAAGGGATTCGCCACCTGCAGCGAGAAATCCAGAGGACAGAAAGAGAAAAGTTCGTAGGGGTTAAGACTCAATCCTGAGTCCTTACTTTAAGTACCCTTTCTGACAATATTCTCCACGAGTATAAAAGGACAAAACAGTTTTGCTTTCTTCTCATATGCTGTCTGCCTTTCTCAGTGAGCTTTACACTGATTTTTAATAAAACACAACAAACTATGTCATCATCAGTCCCTTTCGAGCCCGAATTACCCCAGCTAACTCTATCCGAAGTTCTTCAAAGTGAACAGTTCGAGTCCCTTTGGTCTCCTCTTTCCCACTCCGCCGTAATCTTAGACGAAATGGAAGAAGAACATCTAACCACAGTTCCAGACCTTCTGCCGCTGGAAGCGAATAACATCACGGCGGAAAACAGCAAAGACACATCTGTCAAACCACCTACGGAACAAATGCAAGAGGATGATGATGAGATCGTGTGTCTCGGAGAATTTCAAAGTCGAGCAGGACTACCGACTTCCACTGTGGATTTTGGACAGTCGTCGTCTTCAGTTCCGTATCCAAGCATACCCCATAGTGCGGGTGCATTCTCGGATATCTCAAATCCGTCCCCCCCCGAGTCCCCCGGGTGTGACGACATGCCTTACTCACCTTCCCAATACTTCAGTCACACGGCTTCCTGTGACAAAGAAGACTGCTGTGTGGAAAATTGCCCATCATTTGAAGACTTTTCCTCATCCATCAGACGCTTGGAGCTTGGAAATGTCGACAACGTAAATTTTACGTCTAACCTGTGGCTCGTTTTGAGGAACGTTATTGACCAAGTTACTGAAATCAACAGCAACCTTAATTTGCGACTTCGTTCCCCTCCAATTACGTACTCAGACATGATGTTGGAGCCTATGATGCTGCTACGCAGATTTCCCGACGGCGTGGAGCCATTTGCTTCAACCCCTACATGCAGATTGCAGCATCAGCAGCAAAGTGGTTACACCCGACCGGACGATCATTAAAAAGGTAACTTACAAACTAGTGACTTTTAATAATTTTATGATAAAAATGAGAATATAACAAGTAACACGCGTTATTTTAAATAATGAGCCGAGAAATAATAATAATTACTTTCGATCGTTTGTTTTCAGATCCAACACAGTACAACATGCAGGCCGGATATCCCTAGGCTTCAAAGATGATTCCACAGCATTGAAAACGAAGTGGTCGTAAGGACTGACTCCGATCATTTTACTCCTTTTATTTTAAAGCTTATTAAGATTACAGACTTACTTACGGACTTGTAGAACTCAGTACTCAAATAGTTGAGGGATATTTCAAGTGAAAACCATACTAAATTAAAATTTCAAGTAGAGTTTCAATTTCAAGAGTAGAAACGGTTAATTTTTACATTAAATATAAGCAATTAGTTTATATATTTCCGTACGTTAATAAACGACGGCGAGCTTTTTGAATATAACCTTAAAGATTAATATTACAGGATTTTTGTGTTATCTATAACTGTCAAAAATAGTAAAAGGTTAGATTTAAATCACAATAGCAGATAGGAATTAAACAAAAATTTGAAAGAGAAGTACTTTGCAGATAGATTATAATAATTAGCAGATAGCTGAATCCTCACCTTAATTTATGTGACATTTGAATTATTGTTTAGAATTTGTGTTCTACTCGAAATTTAATACAAATAGTATAATATAATAATATAAACCAATTATAACAGTTAAAGATGTCTTAAAACAACAACATATTTGAATAAATTTCCTTTTTTTATTATTAACAATTATCTAATGGCTTTGTATCCAATTAATTCTTCTTCAGAATGCAGTTATATCTTCGCCATTGCAAATACTCACAGTACCGAGTTTTTCCTTTCACAGGAGATTGCATATTCCAATCCAACATAGTGCCGTCAGTTAGATTCAATCGCGAGACTAACACATAACTACGGCACATCGATCGTATCGCTTGCTCCATCCGTGATTCTTTAGCTTTTAACGGGCACTTGAAAGTACCTTTCTTTGACTTCAAAGTGACTTCATTCTTGGAGACAGACAATTTGGAAAACAGTTGGGGAGACGAAGTGATTTTTTCTAATCAAAACAAAACAAATACAGGATAAAAATTGCCATTCAAAGAATATCGATTGGTGAGACAAATTATTACCACCTGCCAAATCGTTCGCGTTTGAACTTTCATTCTCAGGCATAGATTGTTCATTCTCAGGCATAGATTGTTCATTCTCAGGCATAGATTGTTCATTCTCAGGCATCGATTGTTCATTCTCAGGCATGTCGTGCATGCCTTCGGTTGAGGCACGTTCCGTTCCATAACTAACTGTTGTCACTTCATCATTCACAGTTATATGTGTCTCTAAAAGCATAAAAATACCAGTCACTTTCATATTCTGGCGTAAATATTTCGTTTAAATTAGTGCCTAATTGCCTGCAACGGATTCGATTGATCCAGCTGCTGTAGTTGCGTGATCATTTTCGGTAACGCGTTCAGGTGTGGCATCATCAAGGCAGTCCTCCGGCACTGCAGGGGTAAACACCGCCGCTGTATCGTCAACATAAACAATTTGGGGTACCAGCGTTGATGAGACGGTGGAAAACAACTGGGGGGCCGAAGTGATTTTTCCTAATTAAAGCAAAACAAATACAGGATGAAAATTGTCATTTAAAAGAATAATATATATGGGTGCAAGATTTCATTGCATTGTGAGAGTGATCAATACCTTCGAAGACGATCGGCGGCTCCACAGAAGGACTTTGGATCGTGTCCACACCTGGGCAGGTTTCCAATATCTTCATGATTGGTTGTTCGTCCACAAGAGACTCGTCCGTGCAGAATTTGCGGCCATCAAAATCCACTGCAAAAATGCAGTTGGAACTGATGCACAACTCGCAGATTACCAGATTTCCGCATGTCTGGCCTACTGAAATGACAACTTTCTCCACTACAATAAAGAGGTAAAGAACTAAATAAAAGAAATCCATTGTAAAGAAATGGTTCTTTATTTGCCAAAAGAAGAATCAAGAGTGAGTTCAGAACAGAGCATTATATACATTCAACAGTGAACGAAACGTTTTCCAACCATGAGCCTACAAAATAATAATTATCATTTCTCCTTTAAAAAGAAACCAAGAGTTAAATTTCATTCATAAAAAAATGATGTCGCTGATTTTGCATTTTAGACAGCCGACGATGTAATGTCGTGTTGACACTTACATCATTTCATCATCGCCAACGTAGAAATCGAGTTCACTGATGTCTGGAGTATTTGAAAGAAATTCTTCTTCATTCCCTAAATACAATTCAGGAACATCATCGGGGAATTCTGCTGTGCGGAGCCAGCGATAAACCCGATTCCTCCAGTTTTCTACGTAGAGTCCAAGAGGATCGTAAACACCTACAAATGTTGGTGGTCGCATAATTATTTCTTCAGACTAAGCATTTCATCCTATTAAGTTATTACATTTTTCAACCTACCAATCTTAAATGCAGAGGAGTTGGTATCATCTACTCTGTCGTCACAAGTTAGCGGATCCTCGGCGTACGGATCCATCCATGATGAGATGGCTGAGAGATCCTGAGTGTGTTGAGATGGCTCAACGATATCGATTTCCAAAATATCGGCATCTTTCTTTGTTTCTTCTGGCTGCTCTTCTCCAAAGGAATTCTCCTGAATTTGAGCGTCCACTTGAGCCTCGTGAGTTGTGTTTCTTGCAGCCACAGCTGCGTATGAAACTCCGGGAATGATTTCTGTAACATTAGTTTTTTTAATTATTATTAATTGATTAATATAAATGCTCCAAATCACTGTATGTTAAAACTAAATGTTACCTTGCATGATTAGAAAAACTTTTCTGAAGCGACAGTGCTTGTGAGAGTACAACTTGATAGTGAGAATGGAAAAAGTGCGTGCCGATTTTTATTTCTTCTCGAAATAAAGTTTTGCTGGCACGACCGTCTTGAAACTTGATCCATTTTTTGTGACACTTATTCAACCAGTCTCCAGGATTTAACGATAATGACCAACATGTAAATTATAAACACAACAACTAAATTGCTTATGGGCAGTCGTGTGCCTCAAGATCTGGAAATCGATTCGTCAAGCTTAACGAAGTTATTAACTGAAGTTATTACATTTGTCAACCTACCAATCTTAAATACAGAGGAGTTACGGATTCATCCATGATGAGATGGCTGAGAGATCCTGAGTGTGTTGAGATGGCTCAAAGATATCGATTTCTAAAGTCTCGGCATCTTTCTTTGTTTCTTCTGGCTGCTCTTCTCCAAAGGAATTCTCCTGAATTTGAGCGTCCACTTGAGCCCTCGTGAGTTGTGTTTCTTGCAGCCACATCTGCGTATGAAACTCCGGGAATGATTTCTATAACATTAGTTTTTTAATTATTATTAAATGGTCAATATAAATGCTCCAAATCACTGTATTTTAAAACCAAATGTTACCTTGCATGATTAGAAAACTTTTCTGAAGTGGCAGTGCTTGTGAGAGTACAACTTGATGGTGAGAATGGAAAAAGTGCGTGGCGATTTTTATTTCTTCTCGAAATAAAGTTTTGCTGGCACGACCGTCTTGAAACTTGATCCATTTTTTGTGACACTTATTCAACCAGTCTCCAGGATTTAACGATAATGACCAACATGTAAATTATAAACACAACAACTAAATTGCTTATGGGCAGTCGTGTGCCTCAAGATATGGAAATCGATTCGTCAAGCTTAACGAAGTAATCCTTTACATCATCACGTCCGGAAATCCAAGTGGAAGCATAGCAAGTGTGTGCCTTGGTGAAACAAATTGCGTGTATATTCCGTAACTGTAATGTAAATGTGGTTGATGCAATTTAATTACCTTCTAATTATTTAAGTAATATATTTCACCTTCTAGATGACACTTTTTTACCTTCTAGGTGAACTGTCCAGGTTAAGCAATTAAATTACTTGGTAACAGAGTTTGTTTTTTATTTTCACATTTTTACACACGTGGTGAAATTCAAAGTGAGTGGAAAAGGGGGACTTGAGAACCAATTGAAGTACTCCAAGTGAGGTTCACTTGGGACCCATAGATGACTTACTCATTTCATCTTTGTTGACTGAAGCTATCTCGCCCATTCACTTGGGACCCATAGATGACTTACTCATTTCATCTTTGTTGACTGAAGCTATCTCGCCCACTGCCGTTGTCCACACGACAACTTGGACCACCCCCAATGGTCTATGGCGGCGGGCGAGAATGGCTTCTTTACACTACTAACATTTTGGGCTTTCAAACTGTTGTTTACCAACTTTGGGAACAAGCTGCAGAGTTTGTGTATAAATTATTATTAATCATACCACAAAAGGAATATCTTTAATTCTGCTAATTGTACTAGCCATGTGGGTTTTTGCGTGTTTAAATTACGTTTAAATTCAGGAAACATTGTAGACACTTGTAGGCATAGTGCAAATTATCAGCTGGTATTGATAATAAAATGCAACAAAAAACAAGCATGGTCACCTTAGTCGGATTCAACTTTTGACTGCTCTCGCTCGCGTATCTACACCACACTCCCTTTCATTCAAGACCAATGAAGGACACATTCACTCATTCCAACTTAAGTATTATTCTTCACATATCTAGACTAGCAATGCTGATAGAATATTTCCGAACCCAAAAATGAAATCCAAACTTAGCTAAACAGTATTTACCATTAAATAAAGATCTTTGCACACACTAAATCGTTCTCAGTGAAATAACCAATATTGCTATTTTTATCTTCTTAATTTTGATTACTTTCAAATTAATCTTCCTCATTGTACATCAATGCGGTTTTGACAGATTTAAGGAGAAATATTATTTAGAACCACAAACGTTGTCTAATGATTCAGTGCCACAGACAATAAAAACTGTATCACAATTACATTCTCACTAAAAAATAACATATGCTAATCTCCACAACCCGGAAGCTTAATTGCTCGTTTTCGATTCATTATATCATAATTATCGAAATATATAGTTCAAGAATTTGTTTGATTGTACAACTTTCCATCCCACTCAACCACAAACGACACAGACACAAGTAGTCAATTCAAGCTTCTGTAATGGGCTGTGCCTATTCAAATCACAAGGTCAGTCCAGTATCGTAGTCTTTCTTCTATTCAGCTTTGACCCGTCCTTATCTCCAGTGACCTTCGCATAGTCATCGAACGGAAGTATGCTCATCGACGCTCCTGTGTCAATGAGGAATGTCACTTTCTTTCCGCATTGTGGGAATTCCAACGT
>JAQGAC010000317.1:0-28331 GCA_034696585.1 Isotomurus maculatus
TGAATGCTGGGTAACCCCAGAAATAAACATTTTTGAAAATCTCTTCTCATCACTATATGAACCCCATCCTTAATGAAGTAAAAAATAAAAGAATAATTTCATCTCTCATCCCCCAATTTTAAAAACTTACTTGGCCTTCTGATCGTATTCCTTGATCTTCTGCACAAACAATTTCTGGATAGGGTCGGTCGCTTGACCTTTTTGTGCAAGGACTGCACTTACTCCCAAATTGCGTCTGAAGATAGTCAACACTGACTTCTGGGCTCGTGGAATTAAACTCATTTTGCTACGGAAGTATTAACAACTCTTTTAGCGAAGTCTGGAGGTGCGAATTAAATCCGAATTTTCGGAAAACACTGTTCCAAAATTCGAAACTCGGCAAAATTACACTTGGGCAAAGACGGGGATTTTGAATGAAAGCGCGGAAGGGCGGACTAGAAGTCCCATTGGGGTGATGGAGGACGAGAAGTATTTTTTCCTTCCAGATGGCTCCTCCACCTCAACCTCCTCCCAGTCAGCCTCATTGCTTCTTGTCTCAAAATGAGTCTCACTTTTTATTGCACGCAACTTCTGTTTCTTTCGTGTTTCTGTAAAAATATATATGTTGTGTGATTTCAATTTTCCAATAAACTGGAGTGTCGTATTTGAAATTGTGTAGTAGAAAAATCCTGCCAGAACAGAGTCAGCATGTCATTAGTAGTCAACTTGTGGGGGCTGTTGTTTCTGTTTCTTGGAACATAGAAGACGAAGAGCTGAAGATTGGTTCATCTTCCTTGGCTTCCTTCGGCATCGGCACCAGGTGAGAGTATAATTTAGTAGTATAAGAAAGATACATTTGTGTGTGTTGCTTGTGTGTGGTTGGGTAATTTCTGATACTGAATCACTGAATGATCTGTGATGCATCCATTTAGAGTAGTGTCTAATGTCAGTAGTCTAGTCTAACCACCTCATCTCATTTCCATGAAGTACGAAATACCCAAAGGTGATTATTAGAAAGAACAGATAGAGTCAGGTAGTTCGGTACTTGTAAATTGCTAAAAGTAAAAGAGGACATATAGATTGATATAATTAAACCGAGACCGGCACCCTTTAATATTCCATTGTACTTAATAGTAATTTGTAATCAATCATGATGACTCTCAATTTATATTTCCCTAAAACTAGAAGAAAGAGGAAAGTCTGGAATGTGAGAATGAAATTGTCGGATGACTCGTCTTTTCTTTTTAGTGTTTATAATGGTGCTCTGGAGAGCAAATCGCCAAAAAAGTACGTCCAACGTGTCTATTCTGACATTGGTGACTCAGTTGTCTGAAAAGTAATGAATGAATGAAAGCAAGCAAAGCACCCACTCGAACTCCTCCAGGGACAAACTTGGATATATGTGTTCCTCGTTATACTTAAAATTTTAACTCCCCTGTTTAAACAAACTCTCCGAGCATGGAAACTAAACATTCGGCAGAGTGTACATATCTTCTGGGAGTTAGGATAGGAGTATCATGAACGATGAACAACAAGACCATTAAACTTTTTAAAAAGTTTTTGAGTAAGGCCCACGTTATTCTGCATATCACAGGAGGAGGAGACTGGAGACAGGAACGGTTGTACAGTTTGCTTGCATAGGTTAACATTACATCAGAGTAAAGTTTACTTTCATCGTGCTGGTAGTTTTCAATAAGGGTTCCGTTCCATAGTATGAAATGTATACACTGCGCTTGAGTTTATGTGAATGAGGAATAAATACATATGAAAGAAAAAAAGTTAAAGAAAGATATTATTTGCTTTATCTATATCCATATTTTCATTCTCTCGCATACCAATATATCGTAAGACTCAGACATGAGAGAGTGAAGTGTAGAGTGCGAGAGTATATAGTTCAGTGTTCGATATCCCTTTTTCTTGAAGCGAGCAAGTAAGCACATAATCACTCCACAGAACTACATGAACTAATGGTGAATGGTTGTAAAGTTAAATGCATTTCAATGCTTTATACAATGCGGTTTAAAGATTAAGGTACAACCGAGAATTCGCTTCACGCACAACGTGATTTTTCTGATTCATTCTACTTGATGGTACTGTCGAAAAGTACGAAACAAGAGAAGCCAAGCAGTGTCTGTATGGCAGTTGGAGAAGATCATCTTGTGAATCTCATCTCTTGTATATCTTGTGAGTGAGCCTTTCTCAAGAAAGAACTTTTCCGTTTCTTTCCCAGTGTGTAAAAAGTTAAGGAAAAGAGCCAACCCACTTTTTGACCGCTGATACAAACTTCATAATAGAAAAGAGGGCCTTGGAAGAGAAGAATCCCTCAGGGGGAGAATAATAAGTACCCTTCTTAAACGTGGAAGAGTAGGGCACTACAATCACTCAAAGACCTGCATAGTCAATAGTGATGGTGTACTTGCTTCGCTTTCAATACTCTTCAAGTGCTCACAATTCGTGTCTGCGTGTTATTATCTTGCCTTAAACTGGATCAAGTGAAGGGGATTCTCTGGAGTTAAAACTAGTTACAAGAGATCTGTTCAAGTAAGTCAAGTCACATGCTTACAGAATATTCACCGAATTCGTTCGTGAAAGTAGAGCTTAAAGGAGACTAGTGATTCTCAGTTTCATACACCATCACGAAACTTAACTATTTTCATTTCGTTTTTAATAGTTGTAACTTCAGTAGTTTTGAATCAGAGTGCAGCAATATAGAAATATAGTTGTCTTGTCATTGAATTTTTCAGCAAGACATTCAGATTCCTTCTTTAATACTGGAAAGAAGTTCGATTCGGGATCAGCAGGAATTCGACCTTCATTTGACTGAACAAGTAAGCACATAAATCACATATTCTTAAGCGTTTTCGTTTGGTTCAGTTGCATATATGCATGAGAAGTGTTTCGTAATAGTGAAAATTGAGCAGACAGAATAAGTGGGGATAAGCTGAGTTGAGTGCTAACTGAAGGCTTCATAGGTTAGCATGCGAGTAAATGCGATTCTTGAGTACTCTTGACAAACGATTAACATAACGAATATGATATTCCTTATTTAATTCTACACTTTATTATAGTGTTAATTATTGCTGATCTTGTTGCATTTGTATGAATCAAATGGCATACAAGTGGTTTCATTATGACAGTGCGGAATTCACCATGAAGCTGTAATCAAAGAATACTTCTCTGCAACCATGATTCTAGTTCATTTGTAAAATGTAAATAGCAATTGGAATTGTGATCCTCAATTTATCAAAAGTCAGCAACAGAGCATTATAATGAATCGAATACCGGCCCTAGTGAATATTTACAGTTGACAGTCAGTTTCAGAAGCATGCCTGACTCATTCATTCATCAGCGAAACTGATGTGATATCTCATTTATCACCATCATCATTATAATCTTAAGCATATTGTACTCTTTCAATATTCTAAGAACGCCACGAGTTATCTTATCTATTCCATGAAATATTTTCATTTTCTTCATGTATATCGTTTTTTGAGTCATGATTCTGTTGACTGCCGACTGCTATCACCCGCTTTTTAGAAATCTATTAAATATCGTATATAAACAAAATAAGAACAGCAGTTTAAGCACATATAATTCGGTCAGAAGACTGACAATTTTTAGCCAGTTAATCTCGATCATATGCTCTTAGAGATTTTATTGTCATGTTAATTCATTCAAACGAATGACATTCTTAGTTTTGTATGAAAAATTATTGTTCGTCAGATTTTTAGGGTATACTTATAATAGCAGGGTAGAATTTAGTCAGCCGCATTGGACCACGTGAGTATCCATTAATATGTTTCACAATTTCGTAGTTACGCATTTTTGAAACCGCATTCAACTTTACATCGATCAGATTAAAAATTTAGGAAGTAGAAAAGTATGCACGGTAAACAAATTTGAATTAAAGACAGGGTATATTACAGGCAGAATATGGAATCAAAGGTGTTTTTTTTTTGTTTGAAGTAACTCAGTTTTGGTTATATATGCTATATCTATACTCTCCTGCTGCACTGATATAACAATGAGGCGATAAGCTTCTTTAAAATTTATATTGTTTGGTGCATAAGTCAATTTGCATTGAGCAGTTGAATCCTCGAAACCCAAGCAATTTGAACTTTATTCATTTTTTGACAACCTCCGTTCGATCTAAAGCACTTTATACTGTACAGTTCGTTGAAATCGACCTTGCCATGTACTCGTTGTAATCTCAAGTGTCTCTTTGACTATACTTTTATATTGTTCAATGCGTACTTTCAAATTCAAAGTATTCCAGCTCTTTTCTTTCTGCGACGTTCCTCCTCAGTTAGTCTTTTTATCAGTGAATTTAAATAATCGATATAGTTCTGAATTCTGATGAAGCTGTCGTTGAAACTCGAGCTGTCTTGAATTATTTACAAGTTTTTTGGCCTGAGAATTTGGAATAATAATATGAATGATGGTCAAACGAGCTGATGAGGTACATCGATACTGTGCTGAAAGTAGTCCAACTTTACCTAGCATTATTCGAAATTGTAGCTAAGCCTGGGTTGGATACCAGATATACTTCATAAAAGATTCAAGTACAAACACGTAACGCTGCCTCTACTTCTGGTAGAATTTATTTCTCCTGGACAAACTGTCGCTCTATCAATTTATTTTCTTATTAATTACATTGTTTTCTGGCTACTGTGCTAAGGCGTTTATTTGTGAATAATTTGTCTCTTTTATGATTGATGCGATGATGATTTGAACTCGGCAATTTCATGCTAAATTGATACTTTTGTATTAGTGAAATATATTCCAAGTTTCCAAGTTATGATTTTGGTACTATGGTGTATGGGTTGTTTTAGTATTAAGAAAGAAGAGCATGTCATTACTCCTTACTGTATATAGTTGAATAAAAGTTTGTTACAAAAATTGTACAATTCAAAAACTTGAGCCTCCTGGATTCGTGCTTGTTGAAAGAATGGATACTGTAAAGCATCAGAAAATGTAAGTTCGCCAATAAAGTGCACAATGAAGTTCGGAACATAATACGGCATGATTATCATTGATAGCTTCATAATGGGCATCAGTCTCCCAATTTGGTTGAGTCAGCACTCCAAAATTTGCTGTCTACTAGAAGCTTGTCGAAAGTTATTTGTTGCAAAGACACATTTCAAGGAACTTCGCTAGCAAACAAGTGTGAAATTGAGAGCTTGTGTCTTGTCCTGTTGCTTTGCTAGTATTCAGACATACGATAAAAGAAAACGAGTGATCAGGTTTTATAGTCTCAGAGTTTTGAATAATGGGTTCTCATGATTCAAAGAGTACTTATGCAGTCTGGCAGGCCCGAAAGAGCTTCAAGTTGACAATAATTGATATCTTCAAACAGATTGCTGATTATAATGGTGATCGATCGAGAATTCAGCCGTCTGAAATCCGACACTATACTGCAAAAACAGTAGTACAAATGTGCAATTTTTTTACATTTAGAACAATAACCAATGCATGCTTTCAAGAATACAATCAGTTTGATAGCTGACGTATGAATTATGGTGCACTGTGCACTATTATGTCATTGAGAATTCAGATCGGTGGATGATAAAGATAAAGATATAAGTTCATTGAGGGATCAATTCAAGTTCTCGGAAAAATCTTCGATAGTAATATTTTAGATAACGTTGATGCGCCCATTTTGTAAGTTTGCATGCATGGTAATGTTATGGCTCTGCAACTGACAATGAGTTTTTAATCTTTATCAGGCAAACATAAAAACACTTGATTTGTACCAAAGAGCATTATCATTCCTGATTGCGTTGCTGCTGAATTTGGAGTAGTGAATGAAATGACGTAAGTTCATTATACTAGTAAATGGGCTTTTACTATATAACTCGTCCTTTGGTTAGATCATTCAAAACCGTGCTGGTTTTCTACCTGAGAAACTGGAAATGTTTCAACAGGACAATAATAGAGTCCAACAGGTTAGTAGGTGTCTGCTTGGCTCGTGTTTATCGTTAAGATTTATTAACTGTGTTAGTATGTAAGGAAAGTTGCACGTCATGTCATAAATGAATGAGAGAAAATGAGTAAACGGGTTGAAAATGTCCGTTTCCTGTCATTCAGTAAATTAACTTATTCGTTGGTTTGCACTGAATGAAGTGGAGAATACACAAGAGTCTAGTGGTAAGACGAAAGAGGATCTTCCGTTACTTAACCCTTTGAGAATGCGTGTAGTTAAAGTGGTTGAAGTGTGTGGTTTCATTCATTCTTTCCAGGATGAGGAGGGGAGGACTCTTTCATTCATGTTTAGTTTAGCTTGAGTATATAGTGGCTTATTCCAGAAAAGAGGAAATTCAGTCTTCTCATTGTCATTGTCAACCTGCTTAAGGATGTACGAAAGGCATTTCAAGAAAAGTACATGACATGCAGTCATGCATATAATACATGAATCATGAATACCATCATACTTCGAGCTACATACAGGTAAAATTGTGAAGTTGAACGGATACTCGAATTACGTTGATATGATAGTTCATTATATATTCTGTGTCATGGGAAGTACCTTAAAGGGAGAGCTTCATTATTTTATACAATATCATTATCTTTATCTACTAAGACAGGTTAGGGATGTGTGTAAAGTAATAAGAATTTGAGTTACGGTTGGATTGACATTTTCTGGGCTGGACCCGAAAATTATTGTGGAAAGAAAAGAAATCGGTTTTGGTTAAAAGGGAAAGGAAAGGCATTTGGATACAAATGTAAGACTATGCACTCACGCACATGATATCCTGCCAATTACAGTACAATCTGCGAAAACCTTATCTCAGCAAATGTTATTATTATAAAGCAATATTATTATCTAATTGTGTTTTTTGTAAAAAAGCAACCTTTTGAAACGGAGCAGTTTTATTGATAAAATAATTGAATTTATTTATCAAAATAGATTTCCTAATGAACAGCAGTAATTCAAAGCCCAATATAGCTGTATAACTCTTACATTATACCGTGCTAAAGCCACAGAAACATGAGTTAAAATGTGTACTCAATAATCTGTAACTGGCAAAGTTATTTAACTAATGTGTAATTCAGCAAATAATGGGGAAGGTTGTCGAGACTTAAAATGTATATAGTAGGATGCAGTTGGTGTAAAGCGTGACCACAGGTGAATCAGAAGATAAGATTCCCTGTCACATCACATAATAAAGAGAGTGAACATGTAAATCATTCCAGATAGTCGAGTATTTTAGTGTGGTTGCGTCAGTGAAGTAAAACATACCTCTTTGTCGATTTGGCTGTTGTGAATCTGATAAGCACATAATTCTGAAGCAGAGTGCGTTTCAACTTTAGCCATCATCGCCATTTTGTTGGAATAGCCATTGAGCTGCTAGCTCATGTTATAATTCAAGCCGATTTTACAAATCTGCAAGTACAAAGAAGAATAAAACTTCCGGTAGCAGATATTATTTTTAATTAGTATTTTGCCCACGTAACGAAAATCGATTGTCATAAAAAATACATCGACAAAACAGTATCATGGCTTATTGGAGGGACGATGATTATGGGGTGAGTAAATATATAATTAATAGATTTTGTTGCTGAGTGTTTAATATGTAGTGGTAAATTATTACAACTGCATGCTATCGCTATCGAATTATGAAATTCTTGTTGGGTCTCCACCACTTCAGAATAAAGTAAATGGGAGAAAATTACATGATTTTTTTAAGATGTCTAAAATATGCGTATTTTATGTTACCCACTAAAAACTAAAAGACTTTGAAATCAAAGGTATTATAATATTTATTTATTAGATATTTCTCTGAAAACCATGTGTAATTTTCTCCATTTACTATACATGCGCTCAATGCATCATAAACTGTGATCTGTGATGTAGTTTATTGATTCTGCAGTAAGTTTTCAGTCTTTTTGTAAAATGAGGAACACTCCCAATCTGAGCATGTCTCATAACGTTAATAGTTTTAACAGCTCTTCAAGCTCTGTTGGGAACCTCAGTAAAAAATGAAACAAGTGTAGTAGCACAATGCTTCCTCAGGTGTTTTACTCGGAGGGTCGGATTAATTATTGACTATTTGTCATGGAGTCTCTCGATATGGATCGTAGTTGGTCTTGGTGTACGGTTTCTCATGGAGCAACCGTGGGAATAGTTTACCTCGTTCATGCTCAGTCTAAACAATTACGACAGAATTAAGCTTTGACTTTAATTTTAATCAAACTTCTTGCTTTTTATGGATTATACAAGCTTGCAGCAGGTTTTCACTAAGCAGCACAAAGTTTACTATTTGTAAGCTAGATTTGATCTCGGCTCGCAGCAAAGTAATCTTGTGCGAGATATTAAATAGCTTCATGGTTGTTTTAGAAAAAAAACGATCATTCAAATTCAACTTCACTGCTAAATTATCAGGATAAACAAGATGCATCATAGCGTTCACAAAATCGCGCTACTAGAAGTATATACGAATGGTACTAAAACGCACAAATAAAGCAACGCGTAGCATATATCTGAGACAGCCCCGGTAGCCAGCTGTCGTATTTCTAAAATCGTAAAGAAATCTTTAGTGATGATTTCGAAGGGTACCTAAAGCCCAGAAGTAGGCGAGAAAGAAGCAAGTAAAAACAAACCCTGAAGGACTACGTGGTCTGATTTAATGGTGGAGGTGGTTTATAGGACGAGACATATGCATGATGTAACCGTAGCTGTTCTGGATGCGGCTAATGAGTAACTAAGACGTGTTTTAAAGTCAAGAAGCACATATTATATGTGTCGTCTCATCCTTTGTTCATACTGAGAACACTGGTGGTTCATAGGGATTCTCTATATACCAACAGCAGTGGGTATGAAGGATCAGATCTCATCATATGGCAGACAGAGATGCAGCAGAAAAAAAACGGAGGAACCCTTTTTGGTCTTCTTGAGAAACACAATTTCCCACGATTGATAAAAGAAGGAAACCCAAAACTGGTTGCGTATACAACTAAAACTGGACCAGATTTTGTCGGACACTTGTTACCTTATTTCTCCTCATAGATATATTCATTTCCCGTCGAAGCTATAATACCTAGGAACTTCAACCATTCATTGAGATTCGTCGAGCTCAAGTTATTTATTTATACAACAATCACACACATGTAGCCACTGGCTAGTATTTTAGGATCGTATAAATGACCTTAACCTCGATTTAATCCGAATTGTAAAGGAGTGCTGAATTAGTTGTAATAACAGATTTGTACACAAAGTAGTGTTTTTTAGTAGGACACAAAATCAGATTCTTCCATTTTCAAGCTGTCCAGCCCGAGTCTAGCGGCTATGAATATTCTTCGCGTTACATTTTATTCAAGTTTTTTGCACTCCTGAGGAAAGTGCATGTTACTACAATACAATCGTTCGTGTGAAAGTTCAAGACAATACAAAATATATCAATTGTGCGTGTTCTCAGTAGATATGAAAATGAACTATGTTTGCTTAGTGGTATTAGCAGTGCAGTTTCACAAGAAGGCAGGATGTTGTGAATGAATTACCAATGATTTAATGAGGGCTGGAGATGCAAGACACTGCGTTCATTTTTTACTTTCGACTAACGATGATTTCGCTCTTGTCGTTTTTTTCAAGCTTCCGTTTCCGATTTTTCTAGAATGAATGAGTAGAATGAAAAGTGACTTTTGCTCAAGGGTCCCTTTGCCCTTCATCTCTACTTCCAAGCAAACTGGTTTTTTCTTGGGAAAATCAAGCCTATTATCATCAAAATAAGAGTCCCTTATATATATCGGTAGTACAGACATTTCTTAACGTAAGGACTGAGCAAACTGATGGCTATGTGTACACGATGGTTTCATTTTAAGAGAATAAAAATGCATCTGCTAGCGGATAAAAAAATGTGTAAATGAAGTGGTAATATGCCATGTCTTAATTCTATTAGATGAATGATGGTAGGCGCTTCGGAGAATAGACCCCATGGGCTTATCATTCATGTTGATCTTCGAACTGATGTCGAGCCACTCTTTTACTCATCATTTGAGCCAGGAGTTTCTTTTATGACTGTATACGATTACATACATTCTCAGTATTCATCAATTTAAGAGCTATATATAGTTATCTTTTACCAGGCTTCATATCAACTGCACCATACATTTTAATAATACACAAATGCTGTCCTTCAACTCATGCCTCGTAGGAACTTTCTCCCCTGCTTTGATTACGTTTTTGCTGAACTGAAAATTGACATTGCGAATTGGAAATTTTTGAAAAATCTAGCTATCAGCTGACGTTGAGTTTAGGGTTATCCTAGTAATAACACCAATTACACAGACATTTCTCCGTAGCCCTTAGATAAAGAATGTCTTTGCATAAAAAAATTGAAACATGAGAATATTGCTAATAGCTGATTGGCAAGACCATTCCATGCGGTAATTCTTTTTTGCATTGATATGTTTCTTGTAGTTTTATTTTCCACAAACTGATTGTGGGATTAGAATCACAGCCGTATTAGCATTTGTGTGGTTGGGTAAAAGGTAAGTATGAGAAGAACACCCAAATGAATCATTGTTTCAATTCAGGGCATTGCGTTCGAATGTGGCTGGAAGTAATGACTGACTTGTATTTTTTACCCTTTCGAATTTTTTGTAAGCATAGATTGCCATAAAACATAATTCGTTTGTGGGAACATCGACTGATCATATGTGGTACTGGTGAGGTGAATCACAAGTCTTTGTATGCACATCCAACATATTTTCGGTTTAGCGTTTGGTTTTATAATATAGTCTTACTTCCTTACAAAAGTAATAATAGTTCTGTCTTGTCTTCACAATCATCACAAATGACAGTTCTGTAGAAACTGACGGACTCTTGTGTGCACGCACTTTGAATCATTACATGAGTAGCTTGTGATGGAAAACGAAAAGTTAGTTTTCACTGTGATACACGCAGCTTGTTAGAGACTGATTTCACGTTTATATGTTTTTTCGTTGTTTGTAGTTTCAGTAAGTAAAGCTAAGTCTTTTACATAATGTGTTACCTTGCAATTGTGAAACAAAAATTAGATAGAGTTGAAAAATATTTGGGGTAGCGATACAAGTGATACCTTAACCAGTAGCGAATTACAATAGAAGCTGATCATCATTTTGAATTCACATGCATTGTAGTTGAGCGTGCTTGTGTCAGCATCATATCAGTTTTGTCAGCAGTCAGCTCTTCTAACTGCTCAAAGTGTAGGGATCAAATGTCTTGCAAAGATATTGTATTAGGCAAGAAAGAGTTCAGACGAACAATTGACACTTGTATGAAATATGATAAGAGATCTGAATAGATTTTCTGTGTATTAAGATGGGTACTTTTACTAACATAATATGAGAGTAGTTATTTGAAATAGGTATGGTACTATGTGATAAAAATACAGAGGATAAGAAAAGATGAACATAAACTTGATGATGATCCAATGATCAAAGAATTGAAGAGGCGACTGACTTTTGCAAGCATTGGTAAGAGAAGGTAAATTGTCGCCAAAAGAAATAGTTAGAACTTGACCCTGAGATATTTTTGTCTTGCGTTGTTTTTGTACGATTATTATCATTCAAAACCAGTAGGAGCATAATCCTCTGTGCACAGTACATTGCTTTTCATCTCTTCTTTATTATACCATAAGATTCTTGTATTCCCTTTAGCAGGAACGGAACTCGGTTGTTTCAGTTTTATAAGTTTGAAAGAGTGCATAACACAATTGACAGGATTTTCTGTACTCATATTGATCTCGTATTTTGACAAGAATAGACTTTATTTGATTGCTAACTGAAATTTAAGAAGGTACAGAAAGGAAATGAGCACGATCAGATAAGTTGCTTGATTTAAAAGTTTACAAATATAGTACTCCGTCAATAGAGGAATTGCAATGCGAACAAATCCCAGAACCACAGTGCAATAATAACGAGCTCACATCGTGGGCTACGAAAGTCATTAGATGAAATGAGATATGACGTTAAAAGACTGTTTTTCTTTTATAATGATGGAAAAATCATGTCTTATTTTTGGTGTCGACTCCTGGGTTCAGAGAAATAGTCTACTAAAGAGTATATATCTGACTTACTAGCTGACTTAGCTGACACTCAGACTACCAGCTAAAGGAACCTGTTATTGCATTTGCCCCCGTAAAAGGGACTGTGTACTGCAACCTTCCTTATATATGTTCGTCGAACATCCTGGTACAGTGCATAGACTGTAGACAGGGATCATCAGCTAGCAAGATGATGGCTCAAATGCTCAAGGTTCTCATAAGTTACGGGATGAATATTTGAAGTATTACATGATCACAACCATCGTACTGCATTATGGGTTATGGCTGAGATTCTGGTACTTTCAGTAGATCTGTGAAGCAATGGTACGAAGGGTAGTTAGGTATTCGTGGTAAAGATTCACCTAAACGGACGGACAAACACTTGTTGTACAAAGAAAGGGATTGTAGAAAAGGTCTTCGTCTTTGTATTTATTTTTACTTTGATTTTTGTACACGACAGACAGAAGGCGAAGACAGCAAAGGATTGGAAGACTCATTCAACCATTACACCTACTGATGAACGGTTGTCCTGAGTCATATATCTCTTGCGTCTTCGTCTTTCACTTGAATTCAGATTGAAAGAGTGTAATTACAAGAGTGTTTTTGCACAAAACTCCTTAACTTCATTTACTTACTGGTGTAAGAAGGGATAATAACAAGCTTGTTAACTGAGTGATTCACGGATTTGTGATAATTATAATACGAAATAACTTTTGCAAACGGGAATTCAAGCGTAGGGAGAACAATAATAATATTGATTGATACGATATACCTACATATTGTGAAAGAATATTTTGGCTCTGTTGTGTCCTTCAGATCTCATTGTTCTATCGGAACTATTGGACGCGTGTTATACTCCACTTCTTTAATCTACTGTGGTTCAGAAACAACTATAAGTCAACGCATTAGAGACTACATAAATAATAGATTGCAAAGCCCAGATCCAAAACATTGGAATAAATAAAGTTCAACTTCTAATACATTCTTTACAAGAACAGATAAAACTACAGATAACAGTCCAAAGTCGTAGAATATTTCTAAACTTTCAGTATTTACTGTACTCTGTTTCATCCAAGTTGTGTTTTTCAAAATTGGGCCTACTCACTGGTTCAATCAAGAAATCATCGGTGTTTTGTGCTGTTCGTAGTTGAATCGAAGTGCATACAAGTGACAGAGCTTATAGCTACAAATACTGAAGACACGTTTGCACTTTATCTCTTTAAGGTTTTAATATACTGGTGACTATGTGTATCATTGCGTAGACCTGTATGTTTTTATAGAAGGTTCGAATCTTTGTTCATTGTATGTTTATTGAAAGGAAACTCTGCTGCTCACTGGGATGGTTGCATTAATGTAAGTATATGGAAATACTTTTCAACTTCAGTCTCTGTTGTGATAGATTTGTACATGCATATTTTAAAGAAGAGAATAGAAGACTGGAAAGATAACGAGTACGAGGTAGAGGTTTCGTAACCAGAGAGTGTTATTGTGAACCCTAGTAATGTTTGATGATGACACGAAACTACTCAGTCAGTAGTTTCCCTGTAGTGACTATTCTTTAAAGTAAATAATAAGAGCAGTTAGTAAGGAGTCGGAGTGAAAGGTTAGAAGAAAGTTAAATAAATGAAGTGAATGTAAAAAGACAGCTTGCCAAGCCGAATCATTCATTCATGTGTGGGTGGTGTTGGATTGAATTAAACAGAACTGAACTGCCACTACTATACTTCTTCATATACAAACATGATGGAGGAATGATAATGTTTTTGTTCTTCTGTCTGTCTTCGACAGTATGCAGAAAAGCAATAATGTAGAGAGTTCAGACGAAACTGACTGAAGGTTTATTGGTTCTCGGAGTTCTCACATGTTCTTCAAAAGAAGTTAGGTTGTGTTTTAAGTCCTGTAAGTCTACGACTGGAGTTACTGAGGGAATATTGAGACTGGAAGCAACTTCTGTGACTGTGTAGAAGTCAGTCAGTCAGTGATACTGAGTTTGTTTGCATACGCGTATGAAGTGTAGTAGTAGCAGTAGTAATAGTGCGGAGGTGTTCTAATAAGGACGATATGAAGTGAGTTTTTATTGAATGAGCGTGAATGGAAGAAAGAAGGAAGTGGTGGACGGATTATAATTTATGAATGAAATGAAATGTTGTGACTCAACTGTGCATGGTTTGTGTTTCAGGTGGAGTTCTCAGCAGCAGTACCAGACGGATTCACTGAGTGCTCAGTGGATGTTGGAGGTGTGAACGAAGAGATGGATATATTCTCTTTGGACTCGTCTTTGTCTCGCTACGATTTCGATTGTGCCTTACAGAATCAAGATTTTTACTTGTCAACCAGAAAGGAAATGTCCAAGGTAAACAAGGTAATGGCTAATGACTTATGATATTAATGTATTTTCTACAATTATTTCACTTCTTAACGACTGCTTTTAACCTTGTCGAGGGATTTTATTCAAATTCTTGTGAGTACGAAATAGACAGAAACACGTCGATGGAAAATACTCTAAGGTCAAATGAGGTTTGATAGGTAGCCAGTCTTACATAAAGATCAATAGTCCTTTATTTTGAAAAATACTTTCCTGGACGTTATTCTTGTTCCTAGTTAATGGTGGAATAGGTTTTCTAACCGCAAACGGAGCAAGCAAGCAAAACTCCGTGAACATCAGTGATGGTTTTTGGAGGTTGTGAGAGGACATGGATATTTCTCGGCTAGTGTGTGGGAAGTAAAGTGAAATCGGATACTTTCCTTGTCTCTTCATTCTACGGCCTTTTAAAGTGTTATTATTCGATCCGTGATGTGTCCTAATGCTCGTGTTTATTAGACCAGCAGCCTAGGACTATTATGGACATTAGAATTATTGTTAGGCATGAGCATTCTTAAGTAGTTTCATGCATGCGCAACCCACATAATTGTAATTCATGTCTGTCCCATCAATACTGGATCTCACCTCTTGTATACAAGTAGCGACAGTTGATTTTATGAGAATTACATGCAGGCAAAGAATATTTTTGGTGATTCATTTACGGTACTGTAGGTAGAAAGAATACGGTTTTAGTAGAAAGAATCGTTCTTGTAGCTTTACTACTTGACTCAGACAAGATTGTGGTTTGCTTATGAACTAACCTTAAATATTATTTTTGGCGTCATCACGTAAACTCTCCATACAGTCACCACCGGAAAGTGTGTAGTACGAAACATATTTATTTTGATATATGCAAGCATATTTGAGAACGCCGATTGCATTATTGTTTTTTGGATGCGCAAGTAAAAATGACTCTCACTCGCAGTAGTAAATGCAACGTCTGAAATCAGGATCATCCACAGTTAAGTTAAACATACTGCTTAAACTAAAATCAGTAAACTTCCCTAACTTAAAAATGTACATATTTTTACCAGTGAACATTTACATGGCCTATTCAAGCCATTCAATTTTGTCTAGAAAAGGAAAAATCAAGACTTCTGGCTTCGGTTCTGTTTTATGAATGAAACCGGAAGGAAGAGAGAGGAAAAAATAAATAGTGAAGAATGAGCTGTAGTTGTGAAGTGTGACTTGTCGTTATTTGCTTCGGTTGCTTGCATACTTTCTCTTCTCAGAGTTGGCAGATGATTGTTTAGTGAACTAAGATGTTTGAACAGAGATGAGGAGGGCACTAGTAAAACAATAATGTACCACACATGTGACATTACCCAACTAAACAAATCAACCCTTAAGTAATTTATTGTAGGGGTTAATCTTTATTGTCATCTTGAATGTAAACTGAGTGTAGGGTTGGATCGTAGAATGAGACGTCGTGACAAATAGCTTGTTCTTCTTCGTCTACCGAAGATTCTTTATGACAAAATGATCGAATGCTGCAATGATTTTCAGAAATGAGGATGCATATCGTTATTTTTAGCAAGTATGTTTCGAGTAACAGGATGCTACAAAGGGGTTGTGGCAGATTGAACAACGCGTGTGTTTGCTTTGATAATTACTTTTTTGTTTTACTTTTTTCTGAATGAGTGGTGATTATTGACTCCGTCGAGTCTCTCATAAAAGAGTTATGACTAAAAGTGTGTTTTTCTAACTTACGACTGCTGACGGTCGCTGAGTTGTCACGGGGGTATTTTTACACTTTCGTAGAACTGTGTGGGACTCATTAGTATGGGTATTTCTGTCATCATACTTTTTGGGAAGTAATATGAGAACCGTCTTTATGTGGCATCGCTTGCAATCAATGATGCCATGATGCAAACAAAACTCATCAATTAAAGGTTAAAGGGTTGATAAAATTAATTATGATGGAGCTGGATAGCACATGTACACAAGTACACAATGCATGAATCTGTAATGATGATTTACGAATTGTGATGGTTTGATTGTAAACGGTTAAGTATTGAAATTTTCAACTGCCTGTGACCTGTGTACCGTTCTATGCGTGAATTAAAGTCTCGCACAAATAAAGATAAAAAATGTACAGATTACGTAATGATCATAAAATGAGGTTGCGAATTACTTAGGCTTGAAGACGTCATTACAAAATTTATCCTCCTTTGCGGACATGCTAGACAAACATCGACAAGTGGTATTACCAAAAGCCAGTTGATTTCTGTATCAATTTTTAAAATATGTGACTTGATAATCTTATCGTACCCGGAAATTAAAACTTTTACTTTTCACCTCACAAGTACAGTAAACTCAAATTCAGCATTTCCCCCAGCATTGCAAGATTTGAATGAGAAATTGACTTTAAAGCTATGTAAGGTCTGGGGAGTTTGGAATCTGGAGATGTTGATGCACGGTGTTGAGACGGTGAATGCATAGGTATACCAGTGCCAAGCACCATAATATTACCGAATGTGGAGAATAAGAGCTAATCAAATCACAGATTCTTCGGTGAAAAGGACGATAAAAATCAGTTTTTCTCGGGCAAATTTTACATGCGAAGAAATGACAGGGGTCACTAATCAAATTCAGTAGGATGTAAATCCACTTGAGCTCAGTGCTGTAGTCATGATGTACTTTGATGCTTCGATCGTGAAGGAATGAATCGACTTTCTCCCTACTTTTCCTCTCTGTTGCTTTCCAACTAGATTAGTTGTGAGGAAACTTATTGAGTTTATCAGTACATTACAGGTCGAAAGTTATATAAAGTAAGAAGTGACGATTTTATCCGTCATTTCGACATCGGATTTCTTAAGAATCAAATCTTATCTTGCTTTCTTCTACTGTAGCACATCTGCGGGAATCATCTTTGAGCTTACGGTTGTAAAATTGAAAACTAAAAAACTAACTATATATACATACCTTTTCATGCTGCTAGTTTGCTCATTTGATTCCGCCATGGACAAAGGTACTCTTACTCTTTTCTGCTTAATACATTTTATATTACAGTGGCATTGTCATAAATTCCAAATTTTCCAAAATAAGACATTATGAGGAATCTCATAATTAAACATTTATTCTTTCAGGTAACTCGATTCCAATTGGACTCATCCCCGTCCAAGATGTCAATGGGAGCAGAGAATGGTTCTTCGTTCTCTATAAGGTCCGTAACAATTAAAGAGGAACGCACGGAGGAAGAATTTGCAAGTCCGATTCGACCACCTCTCAGCCGAGGAGGTTTGTCTCGTAGAGTTCCATGTTCTATTCAGAAGGTACCGTCCATCTCTGACCTCTCGGATCCTGAAAGCTCAAGCTCATTAGGTAAGTCAACTGATCTCTTATTCCGTCCAAACTTGTAGCATCAACCATTTCATAAAGAAACTAGAGACATGCATACATCAGTCTACACTTGTGTGATCGTGTGATTAATCATAATTTAATTGGTGGAAGTGGAGTACATGAGACTCAATGAAGAAACAAGACGGCAGGAAACGCAAATCTATTTCAATGTTTAACGACAACTAGTTGCAAATAGACTATTCATATGCCATAACAAGTAATTAATCAATGTATTTGCTAATCAAGAGTTATTGCATCGAGTGATATTGCTATTGCTAGTGTTAAACAATACTCATTTAAGTCGCTCCTAGACTGAGGTTTAAATTTGTAGATGCGACGCAAAGGAGATGAAAAAAAATCTGGTTAAGTTTGTGCCCCCGAAATCAAAATCATTGCAAGTCCTTCAGCGAGCTCAGTTAGAGACAACTGTATTAATTGGTTGATACATGACTCACTTGCCCGAGGAGATTTCTTATTGCTAGAGAGGACAATGCAGCTTATTGCTTATTTGTTCTCTTTTCTCTCGTAGTCCAGCAAAAGGGACTTATTATTGTGAATCCTAACCAGTGAGTTGAAATAATGAGGAAGAAGCCAATTAGTTGCTGTTAAAATATGATTCTGCATCACAGAACAGGGTGATCGTAATGCTTGATCATAATTTCGTTACTAATGACTGTCCTATTATAGTAGTAGCTTCATTTTAGACGAGTATCAGAATGTGGCTACTTCAAATCAAAATGTCCATGTCTACTCTGTCTACAGATATTTGTCTTACAAAAATGGATTGTGTAGGATTGAAGAGTCTGCGGACTCTGAGCTGCGTGTCGGGTTCAGCAGCATAAATATGCAGGGCACTGGTGGTTAACACAGTTATGGTTTTTGTAATGAAAGAATAATATTTCGTTTTATTTATGTGTGTACCTGAGACTAAAGTTCGGATGTATTCAGTGTAGGAATTTTAGAATTTACTGACCACCGTTAAGTCTTGAAATTCGGTAGACGGCTTGGTACCGTCATAGTCATAATCCCGAAACCGTCTTAAGTTTCCAATTCTACTGTAGGTTCAAATTTCTTCAATGAATAGTAATAACACTGCTAGTTGATCACACAGAAAACTTCACCTGTCACCTGATACCTACCTTTTCAATAGAAAAATGGCCTTGGATAATTAGAGGTAGAGTAAGTAGAGTTGAAACAAATAAAAATAGATATCCTAGTTTGAGGTCCAGTACACTGATTCCAATTGCACAATATTAGAAGTGAGTAAAAACAGCCTTAATCGAATAATATATTACTTTCTCTGCTTGCATAAATTGCCTGTGCAGTTTTACAGCACATCTCTTTAATCGTTAACAGGTGGCAGCGAAAGAATTAATATTATAAGGATTTGAAAAATTTGAACGTCTTGAGACCTAATGAATTTGTTAACAACAGTTTTCTTCTGAAAACTAACCTCTACCTGTGCCATTATGCCTGTCTCTACACAATTAATAAAATGACGTAAAGCTTAGCTTATTCACACCATCGCACGAATAAAATTTGTTAAGGTAAAGACCATTGATCATATTTGAGAACGCCTTGTTAGTTTTTGTGATCAGGACTATCTCAAGCCGATCGATGTAAGAAAAGCAAGACGCTTTCCCAGGGTTGGAGAAGATCTTTTCAAGGTTGTTCGTTTCTTATCACAGTAGAAAAGGACATGTGTATCGTATCTGAGGAACCTTAGGCAAGTAGTTTGAATAAGGGTTGATGGTTGATTTAAAAAGCATGATAATTTGATGCTAAGGTAGACTTGAATGTGAGGGTGGATGCGTGGAGTCATGTTTCACGTATTTATAAAGGCCTGCTTTTGCATTAAAAGACGTAGATGGGTTGGATTAGATGCAGTACTAAACTTAAGACGATATGTACACTTTCAAATAATCTTTCTTAGAAATACACATACAAGTACTAATAACAATACTGCTGCTTACAATTTATATTTCAAAGAAAAATTATTGGTTGTCGACTCTTTTTTGAGTCAGACAGACCTGTGAAATCTGTTTTGTGTATGGCTACAAAACTGATGCATGGATTAAGCTCTTCTTCGTTTTTGTGAAATAATGTCATGCTGAGAATATGTGTAATGGGGGATGGGACCCTTTGTGTCGTGTCACGAAAGGGTCGCAAATGACTACTTCCAGTCTCAAGTTATTACACACATGTTTTATGTAGTATACTCAACAATGAGGGTTGTTGGACTTCAAGCTGTGTATGTAATGACTTCACTTGGTGTACTACAGTTCATGTCTAGGTAATTTTATGGGAACAAATTGGATTAGTGTAGACTTCGAATAGTGACTTTGTTACCTTTAATACTTGGGTTTGCGGGAATTCAGACTTATGCTGGTCAACTGATTTAAAAATTGATAGATTCAATACGAACACGAATTTTCTTTTAAGTTTCAAAACAGAATTAGTGCCAGCATGTTATTAACTGTATTACTTCATTAACTTCATACTTGATTCATCATTGAGTGGCTACTGGTAGAGGTTCTTTTGTGCATGCTTCACTTCAGTTCAAAGCATCCAAAGTCAAGAAATACTTGTACAATCGTGGCAGCAGCAAGTAACAATTAGATACGTCATCAGTCCCACACAGAAAGAAGAATCCGAAGAAGTACTGTGTAGCGTACCAGTAGATGTAATTGTGGGGGAATTATGTAATTCTTCTGATGGAAGGACCGCACATTGCAGCAAGAATATCTGTCTTGAAAAAGAGATGAAACTGGAACAAAGAAGGGAGACTTTGTTGAGTCGTTGTGTAGGTTTGGTAAGTGCCTTAAGGCTAATTGTACACAGGAAAGTCAAAATGGAGAGAATTATGCACGGCTACAACAGAGAATCCTTATTGTGTAGGCGTCCGTTCATTCATTCATTCAGAGATTTTCAACTGGTACTTTTTGTGCAGGTCCGTTTGTGAGAGTAGTAGTAAAGTCCTTCCAGAAATCCCTGCTGGTTGTTGAAACCTTGGATGGGGGAGTTTCATTCATGAAATCAGTGCTTCGATGGGAAAGGCCCTAAGGCACGGCAAAGATGTGAATGAAGTCTTCTTAAATTACCGTCTGATGTTGTGTGAGCCTAGGATATCAATGGTCGGATAGGGAAAGAAGACAACCGTCTCGTCGAGTAAACACTGCATGTGTGAGCTCTCCCTAGGTTTACTTTTAGTAGCACGCAGGATAATTTAAGTTACAGAGATTATATTTTGGATCTCACGATGATTCCAATGTCTCTGTGTCATTTTCTCAGATAAAATACTGTACGGATAGATTTGTTCCGTTGTTAGCTACGTAAGTTTTGGCTTTAAAGTTTAAACTAATCAGGGTAAAGCTTTAAATTTTTTTCTGCATTTTTCCTCAAAAATATTGATTGCTGTGAAGGTAAAGAAAGGAAGTTGCGGTTTTATAAGGGTTTTGTATTCTTAAGAATTGCTGCATACTGCAACAATGTGAGACAAGTTCTTGAATCTGCAGATCAAGTTATATCAAAGGTGTCACTTTTACTGAAAAAGTGCATTTTAATTTAACTATCAATTTCAAAACATCGCATGTATATTTTTGATCCTTTAAACCTGAAATGATTAAGATACAAGGAACGGCAGTCAACAAAGATACGCGTGCAGCTCCACGTAGGAGTGAAGTCTGCACATACTGGCACCTCGACATCGTTCCAAGGTTTTTAGTCCCAGTCCCAAGAGATGGAGTCCAAGTAGCACAATGCATTTGCCTTCTTCAATTTTCTATCCAGCGAATCTATTAGCAGTCACTTGTTACTTTCCTTTTCCAATGGTTTATCCCTCACTTGCTGGAGAATAGGAAGAGATGACATGGAATCATTAAAAAGACTAGTTATTGATATGAATCTTTTGATATCAATAATTATGCAAAAGTGTTAACGGTTGGAATTAGTTGGCCAGTGTTTTGACATATAAATTCTTGATGAGCATAAATATAAAGATAATTATGGTAAAATTAAAATACTTGCTCATCGGCTCATCGGCTCATCGGCTCATCGCAAACTGCTTACAAATTATGTACGACAAGACTACAAGAAGGAGGCCAATTGCAACCATAATGTAAGGAACAAAGATGATCGTAGGCACAGACACATGATGTAAGTATATGATACCTTAGTTTCATGATCGGGAATTCATGATTGACTGATATATTTGTAAGTAATTAACGAATCAGTTATTAACCCTTTGAAATATAATATTAACAACGAACATATTGCTTGAGAATGAAAGAAATAATATCATCAAAAGACGGGAGTTAACTCGTTTTTTCGAACATAACAAATTCAACATCGGCTAGTTCTTGCAAGTTCAATCATGTAGTAATTATGTCGGCTTGAAATTCTGCGTTAAACTTTTATTAAAAGTTAATAATAGACTGGGATTTCAGCTAATGTTGAGAATTATAAGGTTGCTTGAAAGGCTGTGCCTTAACTTTCCTGTACTTGATGAAAACTGTAAAAGCTTCTCCAGTTTTTTTGCACTTACCATCAAAAAGCTGTTGTAGGTGTTGTGCAGTATTATTGCTGAGAAGCCAGAAAGTTTGAGACATAAATGCATAATAATGATCCCCATACACGAAATAAAATGAATCCACCTGACGTGACACAAGTATCTCCTGAATTCTGTAAAAGGGCCCGGACCAGTTGTGGATTATTAATTAGGGAAGGGTTGCAATACTTAGGGGTTGTAGAGTCGGACTAAAGGAATGCCTCACCCTGGGAAAATACGTGGCGTGGGAAAGAGGAACATAATGTGATTATTATCACAAGAGCGATGTGTGTATCGTTGACTGACAGACAATCTAGTACTGAATTCTCTGTGTGTTTTCGTGTTTTGATGGTCATTTGCACTTTAGCAAAAGGCACCAGAGGCCGAAATGTAAATCTCTCGAGTAAATAGAAGCAGAGTAATGTCAAGATTTTTGTAAAAGTGGTTGGAAGAGACGATAGTTGTTCCGACGACTTTTTGCTCGTTTCATTTAATCTCCGATTCAGAGAAGACTATATAAAAGATGTTCAGGATAGTTTCTCCACTCGTATTCATCCAATCATCTTGGTAAATTTTGTTCTCACAATAATAAAAGATTATAGACTTTGTATAGAAGATGAGTACTAAACCATCCTCTCCGTTTCCGCCATATCTAATATTTGGTTTAGGAGTTTTACGAAGTCATAGTCAGATCATGCATGACAAGAATCTTTAATATGAGTGCTCAAGTGCTCACGTTAGCTGTGTGATCTTTCCGTGTTATGTAGCCATTATAATTGTACCTAATCTTCGTCAAAGAAAGATGCGTTCTTCATAGGTGAATGGCAAGTCTCAAGGCCTGAGAACTTCTACTTAACCTGTTCCCAAAAAGTCAAAACGATCATTTTTATGGTCTTTCTTCTTAAATCTTGTTTGCGAAAGAGTCTACTTGTGTGTCTAGATGAAGCTCTGGACTGTGGTGTTTTTGTCCTCTTCAGATTGGGTGTATATAATTTTATGATTTATTTCTCGGTGTGAGAAATGCTATTAGTTGATGTGTCAAGTTTGAACTATAAAGTATCTTCAAATGCTTTTTGTTTGAGAACTGAGCTCGGGCTGAAGACTACGCCGGAGCATAAATGAGTTGATTTTTTTCACTCTTTGTTCTTCTGTACATCCAACTTAATTTGTGACTTAAGCAGAGCTTCTTGTGTTCTCAAAGGAGATTAAAATAAGCAAGAGAAAAACAAGTGATAATTGACTATCTTGTTTGTGAAGAGAAAAATACCAGTATGTAGTGAGTTGCTTTAGTAGGATAAAGGAAGGCAAGTTGTTTTCCGAAAATAATTCTTATCTCTATTCGGTTAACTATGACAAACTAATCCACACAGCAAAACTGGGTTTTCATTCTATTGATGCTAGATGCTTTCTAGTTCGTTGAGTAGGAAAGTTACGAGCCTCATGTGTAGTATCTGCAAATGATGAGGTTGTTTATGGGTAGTTGTAGTATCATGATTGGATCTGTGTGTGAGTGACTATCACTATTATTGTTAAAAGTTGCTAGTCGTTAGACGGAGAGTAATTTTTGCTTGTAATCTGGAGCAAGTCGATCCCACGCTAGAGCAGAGACAGTGGTTATTAGTTGATAAAGCAGTAATGATGATAACAATGGAGAGGGTCCGATAGATAGGGTGAAATGAAATTAGAAATAGTCAGTCCAGTCATGGGAGCAGCTAGTTTAAGGGAGGGGTGCATGCAGTTGCGGTGATGGAGGATTGCATTGATAGCAGGACTGATGGCCGGAAGTACGGATGATGCTCTCATACATACAGAGAGATACAACATCACATGCATCAACCCCATCACAGTTCCACGTTCTTGTCCAGAGATATTTTTCCCATGAATTCCCCCACTCTCTGGACTACTTCATTTAATTTGAGAGGAATTAATGATGAGATGGATTTACGTTTGTTTGTTGTCCAGTGTTTTTTATGTCAGAGTTACCAGCTAAGCGATATTGAAGACTTACGACTATTTTCATTATCCTCCTAAGCTTTGTAAGCCAGGATAGGTGTAGTGCTTAGAGGGATTTAAGTAGCTGAGAAAATTTGCTTTGTTAAACTATAAGTCTACTTATGCTGTTTCATTGCACTTTCTCAACCTTTCCCCATTGTACTCAAAAGAAGAGAAGTAATAAGGACATCCTATCATGCAAAATATTCTAATGCTAACTTGATGCAATGAGCGTGCACCTGCATTTTTTGCGAGACGACAACGAGTACAATGTCTGAAATTATTAAAGATTGCAACAGTGTATCAATAAGTGTACCATGTCTGTAAAATTAATTCACTGTCAAGTATTGTCAACACTTCTTCATACTGTTTTATGATTTTCTCCTCCATGGCCGACGACATGGATTATTTCGCAAGTAAGAATTGATGCTTGCAATCTTAAATTTCTATGAAGCATGAGACAATAAGGTTCACAAATTAATTAGAACCTCTAAATGAGTTAGAAGGTCCTCGTCCTACCTTTGCGAAATGGTTGAATTTTTGTTTGCCATTTCGTTTTGCAGTTTTCGATGTTCTGCATGAAGATTTATTGCTTACAACAGCAGTGACAACTATTTTGTTTGTTCTGTCTGATGATGTGACAGTACGTACTGAGTACCCACTCACACACAAGGTAATGATGATAATAATGGATTGCAAAAATAATTCATGCATTGCAAGGGATTCTGTTGTTACTTGTCGCGTTGACGGATTAAGATAATTGTTATTGTCGTGGGGCCAGAATAAGACTTGGCTCAATTGAATTTAATCCTAACAATGATATCTTATTAGCTCCACTCCAGACTATTCTGTTGTCATTCGTTCTTGCATTGTTTGTTTATTCTTATAGAGGTGGCACATGCCTACTCCTCTTGTACGTTGTCGCTAAAAATAAGAATAATGTTCAACCCAAGGGATTAGTTGGAGTAGAAGGACTTTTCATTCATAACATTCTTATTGTTTAAGAAAAGCAAGAGTTGCAGAAGGGAAGGAGACAATATTTGTTTGATCGCAATGGGATGGGTGACAGTGACGCGTGGTCTTTTTCAAGTGTGCAGTACAGACATGTGAACTTTAATACGAATTACAATTTACAATGACACAAAATTTAATCCAAGTTAACGCTTAGAGTAACAATATTTTGTTGTATCTTTTCATATGCCCAAGCGATAAATACGAATTCGAGCCCAGTCATACTTCGCTTAATGGTAGTATAGGATCACCATTCATTCTTTCAATGCTAATACACAAGTCTCTTGTGCTGCGTCGTAGAATGATAATTTTATTAACTTCTACCCTTGCATGAATATTTCTTATTATATGATCATCTTCCTTCCGGTGAGGGACCCACAACAGGTTGTAACTATCTATTAAACCGAGGCAAGCCGTTATTGAAAGAAAATTTAGTATAGTTAGTAATTTAGTAGTTGTGAATTGTCTTCTTTTCAACTTGACTTACTTGAAGGGGTCACAGAAAGAATACTGGTGGTAATAATAATTATGATAAGCTCAAAACGGATGTGCGAGGGTGGGGTCGAACCGTTAAAAAGCTCAAGTTTTATTTATTAACAGTATATCCAGTGAGTATAGAAGATTAACAACAGGTGGTTTAGTCTCCTTGTCCATGAGGACGGGTTTTTGTACATTCATCCGTTTATCCATGCGAATCGAACAGTCAAGTGAAAGAAATTGTGTTCGTGTATTAAAAGCTTCAAGGGTTGTTGTAGGTGGAGGTGAGTGATGGACAAAAAGGATTTGAGTGTATACTCTGCAAGGGTATTATTTTGATGAGGGTATACACACAATAACATACTAAGTGGAGCTTTGATTATGACACGACAAGAATTTCGATTAAAACCTGAACGAAAAGAAAGAAGCTCTGCATTAGTCTACATACTCATAGTATTGACGATGTATTGCGTAGAATGGATTTTAAGCAGGTGTAGGTGGTGGAATTTTTATACTCTAGATTGTATCTCCATTACTATCATCGTTGGTTGATTACTGTGTAATAACTAAGCAGTCTTCTCCAATGGAAGAGGGCTCACCAGTTCTTTACTTTTGAATGTTTCGAAGCAAAGCGTACAGCTTCAGGTAAATGGTAAAAGGTGTGTTGTGCTTTGTGTGTGATTGATGCATTTTATGTAATTTGGTTCTGCTCACTGCCTCTCACAATCTGATATCGTCTCTCCTCTCCTTCCTAATGAATCCTTGTGAATAATAATTTCCATTAGTGTATGGCATCACATTTTGGGAGAGTAAGAGAAGAACAGTGTGTATGATGTCAAGTTGAATGCATGCAAAGCAATAATATATGTATACACTTTTTCATGGAAGATGAATGATGTATTGTTAGAGAACTAGATTTTAGATGGAAATTATCAGACATTTTTAACAATGGAGTTGTTTTATAGTTTTTGGATAGTGCATTATATATCCTTAAAATGATAGGCTCATTGTGAATCCACAATTTTGTGAGGAACTACCTGTTTTCAAGTGGTTTTCTATCATTCGCGATGCTAATTTTCTTGGTCAAAACATGTTTAATTAATCCCAATACGTGAGGCTAACTTTACTTAAAAGCAGCTAGTGCCGGGTACATGAAACCAAGTTACGTCCAGCTTATATCCGTATACTCCGTACATGGAACCATCATATTCAGCCACTGCGAAGACAGAAGATGTATTTCTTCTCACAATAATCTGAGGCTGTGTGTATAGCAAAAGTGTTTGGCTGAGGAATGAGAATGATGCAAGAGGGATTGATTGATTAAGTAGAGGATGAAATGTCGCAAATGCCCTTTGGTGTCATTCTGTCTATCCTCAGAGATTCGCCAAGCATTTTGTCATCCATGCTTCGCTGGTTTCCTGTAGTTGAGACAGTGATTCGGTTCGGCCACTCTATATTCTGTATTTTGTTGCATGTGGATGAGTAAATTACGCAATATGAATTTCTTGAATCTTGAGTGTATATAAAACACTAACGCTTTGTTATTAGGCAAGTATTGTTGTAATTTTGAGAAAAATCGAATTAATGTCTGAAATTACTTCATAGATAGGTTTTGATTGCAGGTAGACTTTGATTGCATTCATTCTTTCAATTAACCGTATTTAGTGATGTATGAAATTAAGTATGTGTCATTTGCTGTTTGAAGGGTGGGCTGACAATTTATATGCTCCACTTTAGTAATAAAATAGCGAATTTATATGTACGTTTCCAGACTGTAACTGTGTTTGAATCTTTGGTTTGATTTAACTGGAATGCAAGGGCAGTAAGTGTTACTTTGCTTTGTAATTGCAATTTGTTTATTATCCAAATCCACACACCTTGCTGTGTTTCCCGTATTGGACAATGGACGTGAATTAACCACATAATATGTTGGGTGTCAAATAGTCTAGAGAAGTTATTTGCTGAGAAAAACAGACCAACAAGCTTATCTCTAACCATAAATTATCTGCCTGAAACCAATGCAGAAAGCATCGAAAATAGAATTTATAATATGTCCTGCAAAGAACAGTAAAAAGCATGTGCTCTTGTAGTGAACATCAACAATTGCTTAATATGCCACACTGTAGTCGCTTTGATGGTATTTCTAGGAACTCTTGAATGCTGAAAAGATTCCACACTATCTAGACATTCCACAAGTTTGGGAGTTGTAACATTTTCACTTATGCATGTATGTATTCAATATTATCAATAAAGCTATAATATGAACAGCACCAACAACTGAACATGTCCAGTCGAAGATACAGAAAACTTCTGCGTATTTCTCCTATGTGAGTTTCGATAATGGAATGAGTAGGTACTGAATTTTTAGCTTTCTATGGTGCATCCCACTATAAGCGATTTTTGTTATGTGGTCACCAATCAGTAGCTTCAGCTTTATCAAGTTTGCCTCATATTTCTTACACGATGCTTTCTCGTAATAATTATCCACGTCTTTATTATTCGAGGCAAACTCTTTATACAGTACTAGGTAGCTGCCCATTGGTCAATGAAATTTATAAGGGGAATCCCAACATATAAAAACCGATTGAATGCAATTCGG
>JAQGAC010000318.1:0-28297 GCA_034696585.1 Isotomurus maculatus
TAAAACTTACCGTATCCCCTCCATCCCCATCCCCATCCTCGTCGTCCGGGCTCAGCCTGAGCGACGGTGGCCATGCAAGCAGCCCAAACGAAGACAGCAAGGCAAGCGGCCTTAACAGCAAGGGAAGTTGAACCGGTTCGGGAAGACTCCATTTTTCTCCGAAATTCTCTTTAAAAAAGACTGTTAGGTATTTTTCTTTGGATGTATTGGTTCGTAAGAACTTGAGAGGCTTAATGATGACTTTGATCGTAACTTCAAGCGGCTTTTATACTCAAAGTGATCATTTCAAGTGCGACCATGTATAATATTCATAACTCTGCTGGGAAGAACGGACTACAAAAGCAAGAAGACAAAAGCGAAAAAATTCACGCAAAAAATGGCACACGGAATGGGTAAGCAATAAGATGGCAATAATGTGTGTAAGCGTTTATGCGATGGATCTCCTCCTTCACCGCTACGCTTCACGTTGTTTGACGAGGACATTTAACTTTTAACAATTCAGTTGTGCAAAGCAATGAGCCATGGATTAATTCGAAAAAGCTTGAGACTTGCTTTTGAGAAATGAGACTGTAAAACTGCAATATTATAGATTTTGTGTGAACGAAATAGCAACGCATATAATTCATTTTGAAGCAGACATGGCTGAATTTCTCAATGAAAGGGACATTTTATTTATATCGTAGACTGAATTTGAAATAGGCAGAAAAGGAACGCGTACTCAGCATTTTTTGTGCTTTATTGAACACACTTTTTAAGTAGTTTTATTGTCAAGTGTCATTGCACAAATCTTCTCGATGAAATACAAAAATATGAGACGCTTGTTGAGTGTTGAGTTAGATGTTGTGAAATTAAAGTCTAATTTGGGTTAATTTTGTGTCGGTTTGTGGTCTCCGTTTGAACCAGAGCCAGAGTCTCAGACATCAGAGGAATTTGAGAGGAAGGGAGGGATGGCTGCGTAGGTAAAGGTGTGTGTAGATTTAAGTGGAAATGGAAATAGCTGAGAGTGGTGATCTCGATTTTGAGGATGATTGTGCAAAGTCATGAAGTAAATGGACGCGTGCACGAAATGCATCACAACAACAAAGCGAACGGATAAATGATTTTAATGTTGGAGATTGCATAAACAGAATGGTCTTTATGGCGATGATATGCTTTCACAGTGGCTAGTGAGCTGCAATGACTTGTGTAAAGGCAAACCACTTAAGATAAAAATAGTAATGGGGGATTAAGTAACATCTTTCTTACGTTTATTGTTATGAAACATCAAATGGAATTAACTTAAATAGGATCAATTGATATCTGCTGCTGCTCCCTGCTATCATAAAACTAGCTGGCAGTTCGGTAGAGTCTGGTTACTTTGATTGAGAAGGTGAAACGAGTTGGATGTGGAGTGCTCTGGTTATATAATCTTCTGTAGAAGAAGTCTTATGATGATGATGAATCAAAGGCGCTTGAGATTGAGTAAGATGTTTCTGAAATTCTGAGGATTTGCTATCTTTATGGTTCTTCCAGTTCTTCGGGAGTGTTTTGGACTTCAACGCTGGAAACATTGGCATGTAACGTGTTTCCACTTTTTACAACATAAGCTGCGTTTTTTTACATCTAATTCACTGACTTTCAGTTTATACTTTAAGCAATCTTAATAGTTATCCCATATTCACATACCAATTACCAAAAATAAAACGCTCATCTTGGCACTTAAAACACACATAAAATCCAATTAAAACCTTATTCTAGTAAGGAAGTTTTCCAACAAACAAGGCATCTTCAATCTTCGCAAGTGATAATTCGGATTCAATTTTACATGCATTTTTATTTTATAACGCTAGACCTGGAAGCTGTATCGAAACACAAGCTAATTCTTAATTTAAGATTAATCTAATCTGAATATTTGAACACGTACCGAAACCCAATATTCCTGATTCCACTGCAGTTTCCGACCAATAGCCTTTTTCTTAATTTTCGGTAGCGATTAAGCCTAATGATTAGGGCTATAAATAGTAAGAAGCCCCGAAGCCCAGTAAGCCCGAAGCCCCATAATTGGTTCCGAAATTCTTACAAAAGCTTACACCATAAGAAAATTTAATTATCCAAAACTACTAGTAATAAACTACTTCAAATGAATCTACTTAAGCAAGTCAAACCAGCAATTAAGTGATGAGACGATCATTGCATCAGGTTTTTATATTGATAGCTTAATGAACTGTGACCATCCGGTTGCATTTAGATGGAACTGTGGGCTTCCTTGTTTAATGCACACGGTATTTACTATTTCCTGAAGGAAGAAGGAACTCATCAAAATACTGATCTGCTCCACTTACTCCAACACTAATTTACCTTATCTCATACATGCTGGGTTTACTTCCACATCGGCCAATTCAATAAACACTCCACACTAAAAACTTTGAGACAAAACTAATTTGAATAACAAGGAATTTGACTGTTTGATTGTTAGTAAAACGAGATCGAGAGTAATTTGAAAGTTACTCAATACCCATTCAACCTAAGAGATGTAAAATTTAGTAGTGTGCATGTTAAGCGCATAATTACGATGAACCACGGCCTTGGCAAATTCTATTGTTCTGTGTGATCTTGTTAAATGTGCGTAAATTACAGTTCTTAAGCCGCAGAATTTTTTTGTTTTACACAATATCACAAAAAACCAAATCGCAGGTCATTAATATCACTTAAGAGCACAAAAGAATGCACGGTTTACCTTAATTGTCAATGTCGGTAACGTAGAGCTGCCCATCATACATTTTACTCATAAGCAATTTAGCGGCCTTGTGGGAAATTATTAACATCATTCATATGAAATCTCATGAAAGATGAGTAAAAAATTGTTAGTTATTTGTCTATTTCAAAATTACATTTAATGCATCTCCATCTTCATTTCCTTGAGACTTAAAGGTTTTCAGATGCTTATCACTTGAAATGTGCATTGGCATGCGTCCAAGTAAATTTGCAGCCAAGAATGCGAAGCGCTGAAAGAACCATTTCCTGTGGTAAACGAATATGCAACTCATGTGGTTATATAACAAATTTTGAAGATGTATCGACGTATGCATGTGACGCCATGTGAAAACGTGAAATGTAATGGACATCTCTGATCTTATCCAATAACCGCATAACATGACAAGCACTGAAGATAAGCAATGGAGTGAATCCCACAAGATTCACTTTCTACTGATGCACTAGAACATCCCTAAAGATGCATTTGTTCAGGAAACTCTTTCGAAAGAGTTGCATGCATCAGTAAAAATGCAAGACCTTGTGTGTACCTTCAGTTTCAAAACTGAGCCAGATCAAAATTGCCTATAATTCTTGATGGTTGTCATTTGCCATCCTCCTAAAGAGAAGACTACCTTTTTGTAAGTTTTGGGTAAATCCATAATTTACTTGTCTCCTCGCATTCTTAAGATTTCATACGGCCTTCGAAAGATAAGGATGATGCTCTATTTGGAAAGAGGTGAGGAGATTGATCCAAGCCTCACAGACTTAAGCGATGACAGGGCGCTTCAAAAAGTGAAGGGATGCAGAGGTGGGGCTTCAGAGGCAGGGGGAAGCGTGGCATTCGGATGTCACGGTCCATTCGAGCGAGAGGAGATGTTCTGACACATTTGGCAATCTCAGTCATCCTCGTCACTCTCTCGAAGGCACAAACGCTTTCAACAAGAACCAAGAACAATGAGAAGTTCCCGAAAGTCAAAATAGTTTGGAAACAACATGAAGAGTTCTAGATCAGGAGTTCTTTTCGAAAATCATAATTCAAGTTGTGACTGTGGGTCGTGTTTCTAATATTCTAGTATAGTTGATCTAATGATAACCCTTCTTGTTTGTTGGAAGGTTGTTCACTCATGGACGAAGTGCGTCATGAGCCCTAAACAAGGCTCTTTTCCTTTCAGAAGCACAACAGCACTTTCCCAGGGCTCCTTATTCCCTGGACCCGTCAAGTGTTCTGTGCTGTTACAAATTCTTGTGATTGTTTCCATTTGCTCAAAGACTGTTTTGGGGAACACAAGTGATGTTAGTTCTTTCACCGGTGGTACAAATACTTCACTACATTCATCAGGTAAGAAGCTGTCGGGTTATAATATGTTATTGTACAAAATAGATTGGCATTGGTCAGGCTGTTCTGGTTCAATTAAGTTTAGTTTATAATCGTTTATAACATCTTTCCAATTCCATTTTTCATGTTGGGTACAATTTCCATCGACCTATCTAACATTTCGTCACAGGAATTCAATCGACATCGCCGAACAGTCAGCGCATGGCGCATGGTAGGGCGAGGTGAACATAAGGCCGATTTTTAATTTGATGGATGAGCGTGTGTCAACTAATGGGAAAAGTGTGCAAACACAAGACGTGTCTAAATCTTATTATTACGGAGGTATCGTTACGTACCTGTTATGCCTGTGTGTATATTACTGTACACACTTTTTATCGAGCCCAATGAACCATCACCCATTCATATTATTTTTTACGCAAAACCAAAACTGATTTGTATTATAACGTGGCATCAATGAAATCGAAAGCATTACTAAACACCTCAAATCTCTTCTCGCAACTACTCGTGTGAATTCATCCTTAACAATTTTATTGGTGTTATCTGTTTACTTGCATTTTGTACAGCGAATGATGAGGAGACAACGAGGACCCTTCTTCTGCAGGGTGCTGCGTCATCTCCTCCCGTTCTCACATTTCCCCTGCGAAACTTTACAAAGGTCTCTTCCTTCACGCCAGAGTTGTCGTCGTCCAGTGGTGTCAACGCCAATGAAACTGGAGTCCCCAGTAGCCCTTCTTTACCCCAAGTGAGAAGGCCCTTTTCCCTTAAGCTGTCTAAGGTCACACCCAACCCCTTCAAAGGAGATATAAGCACAACACCCTTTCTACTGCCGAGTGCAAGTAGCACTTCTCTGCTCGATGAATTCAATCAAACTGTCAATGAAACTGTTAAAGCGATGAAGATATTGGATAAGCTGAGGAGCCTTACTAATCGAAGGCTCCAAGCGAAATCCAGACTAATTAATTCAAACGGGAAAGGCTTCAGGTTTAAGACTTTCGGGAAAGATAACCCAGAAAATGCCACGTCTTCTGAGGAATCCAATGAAATCAAAAGCAGCAATGAAACAACAACGAGTAATAATGAGCAGTCACTCAATACATCCACGTCTTCTTCCATCCAGAGTTCCAAAGTCGCAGGTCATTTACTCCAGTCGTCTTCATCAGCTCCAATTCCTCTAAGACCTCCTCCTCCATTAAACAAGTTTTTTAGATCAACCACACCCATTGTACTAAAAATGGCAGATGAGAACAAACTGAATGCGTCATTAGAAGAAGGTTTGGAAGAGACGAGAGTGGCAATCACAGCAGATCAACTCTCAGGTGGAAATCGACCGACAAAAACTCCTTTTCATTTTACCTCAGCTGCACCCACAGAGTCTACAACGTTAGGAAGGGTTCAGATTAATCGGTACAAGAAGCCGTATTCTCCTCATAATCACGCGTACGCACCGACACAGGATCCTGTCCAAAGTATCGGGAACGAAGAGGACCTCAGTGTGGAGGACTATCAGGATATTCGGAGAGCTAATCAGGCTTTCGGGTTTAAAGTGAGTTTTAACTTGGGCTTTCGTGATTTAATTAAAGTAACTGGAAAAGACACAGCAAGAAACCACAATTGTTCGGAATACTATAAAGGCGTGAATAGGGTAAAACACGAATAAAACTTTGCGTAATCTTTGCAGGTCGGAGCAGAAGTACCAGACATCGAGGACAATTCCCAAGGACTTCCACGCCCACCCGTGAGACAATCTAAGCGAGACGAAAGTTCCAATCTCGACTACGGTCCTCCAGACTTGCCTGTAAGAACTCTCCAGCGGAATTTCAGGGGCAAACCTGCAGTTAACATCGCTACACAAAAACCCACGAATCCGAGACCAACGACACCCCCACTGCAGGAGAAAAGACGACCCTCGTACAAAATAAAAGGAGATGAAGCCCCTCATCCTGCAACCAAACCTGCGAAGGCTCTTCCTGCATCGAGCGGAGTGAAGAATTCCCGAGTGCGACTTGGGGATGATGAAGAATCCCCTGCGGAAGATGACGACGAAGGACTTCCCTTCTACAAAGAACCCGGTGGAGTCTTCAAGGAACACCATTCCTCGTACCCTTCGGATGATGAGCCTCAGTCCAACCACATCGTCCAACATTCCGATAAATCAAGTCCTGGGGTATGTTGAGATACGACTAATTAATCAATTCAGGAATAACTAAGCCATTTGTCTCTGAATATTCCAGGTCAAATATGCCTCTGTGGCTCAACAGCTACCCCAAACAGCGTATCAGAATCAAAACCCGAATTATCGAGGCCAACATCAACAGCAGCCTTATCACCACCAACACCAACCGAATTACCAACAGCAGCAGCAACCCCTTCCCGTTGTGCAGCATCACAACTTCCCAGCTCAACCTCAGCTACAACAACCCCAGCCTATTTTCCTTCCCCAGCAACCCACCTTAGGCTACGTGCATCCTACTTATCACCCGATAAGACCTACTCAAGCATACCACATAAATCTGCAGCACCAAGTCCCAACGCCAGTCTACCACTTGGCTCCAACGATATATCCCCAAGGAGCAGGTGGATTCATTCCCATCCAGCAACATCAACAGCAGCAGCAACAACGGGGACCTCCGCTTCCCCCAGTTCAAGTGAATCATTACCAATCCCCCCACAACAACCACCCCCACACGCAACAGCAGCAACACAACCAACACGCACCTCTGCAATACACTCCGCCGCCTCCCATCAACAGAAACGCATTTCCATCGAGAGATGACCCGGACTCGGACAGCTTCTACGGGGATCCTAGACCTGACACGAGCAAAGATGCTCCTAAGAACAAACCCTCTCAAGAGGGTTCCTTAAGGCCGAGTAAGAAAGGATCTGCTCCGAGGAAGAAGCAACAAGGGAAGTTTGACAAGAGAAGACAAGAACAAGAAGAGGAGGAGGAGGAGGAGGAGGAAGAAGAAGAAGAAGCTCCAGAAGAAGAGGAAGAGGCTGAAAGGGATGTGGAAGAAAAGCCACGAAGACCGTCAAATCCTCCTCCAAGACCTCCGCCGCCACCGCCTCCTCCTCCCAGAAGGAGGCAGGAGGACGAGGAAGACTCGTACAGAAGGGACAGAGATAGGGACAGAGATCACAGGAATAACGACGGAAGGGACAGAGATCACAGGAATAACGGTGGAAGGGACAGAGACCACAGGAATAACGACATTAGAGAAAGAGACAGAGACAACAATCGAAATAACAATGAGGGAAGAGGAGACAGGGACAGAGAGAACAGTAGAAACAACAACGGTGGACGAGACAGGGAGGAAGAGAGAAGAAGAGATAGGGAGTTTAATAGAGATGCTGAAGATTACTTCGAACCGCATAATAATCACGAGCGTCCTATTTACGATGAGATCCCTGCAGGACCCAATGGGGAGTATGTGGACTTGGGGAATAACTTTGGGAATCCTGAGGGAAGGTTGCAACCATTTAGACCGAGTCCTGTGGATCATGGGCCCTTGAGACCGTCGAGTGCGGATAGGCCGAGAGGTGGAGGGGGTGGTAACAACGGAAGACCTGGTTTCGACCATCCTAACATAGCTTATCCTAGGAGAGAAGGCGATGGACAAGTTGGATTCAACTCGAGGGGACCTGAGTATGACCCCAGAGGGTTTGGCGTGGGATTTGGACCTTCGCCTAGGAATGTGAATTTGGATCCAATTTACACTCGCACTATCAAGCAGTACGATGAAGAACAGGTAATATTAACATATGACTAAAAATATGAAATTGTTCAGCGAAGGAACATGGGACTGAATATAATGGGCTATTTATTTCCTCCAGAGAAAGGCCCCACCACCAGCAGAAAGGAATGGAGGAAGACCTCGAGGAAGAAACTCGGAGGAAGAAGAGGACAGACCTCCTCCAAGACGCGATGAAGAACAGCGTCGTCCCCAAGAAGATGAGGAAGTTGAGGAACGTCCTCAAAGAAGACCTCCTCCTCCTCAAGAGGAGGAGGAGGAGGAGGAAGAACGTCCTCCAGCGAAGCAGAAGGAAGACGAAGAAGAAGAGGAAGAAGAAGAAGCTCCTCCACCCGCCAAACAAGACGAGGAGGAGGAAGAAGAGGAGCGTCCAGCGAAAGAAGGGCAGGAGGAGGAGGAAGAAGCTCCAGAAGGAGAACAGCGGCCAAAGAAGGAGGAAGAGGAAGAAGAGGAGGAGGAAGAAGAAGAGGAAGAAGAAGCTCCAAAAAAACCATTGGGTATTGACGTAGATTAAACTGTGGATTGTTGGTTAAGAGGGGTACTTTAATGTTCGGATGTTCTTAGGGAACAGGCAGAGGAAGGGGCAGGAACCGAAGAAACCTCCGCCGAAAAAGCCCCCCAACGAAAAGTCGGGGGACTTAGAGGACGACATTCAGGGAATCGAAAAGGAGTTTGGAGGCATTTTCGGTGACTTTTAGGATGATCCCTCTAAACGATCAACTCTTTATTCGATGATTTGATATTTTGAAGTAGTTTAGATGAGAAGAGATGAATCTAACGTGTATCTTATCTAAGGTTAACGCTGCCAAATATGGAGGACTTGTCAGACTCACGGCCGCAGAAAATCTGAAAACAGCAGCCACTGTGATGAGCATCTTTCCTTTCTTGACGAAATTATTTTAGGGTTTGAAGTTTAGTTTTTGTAATCCACAAACTAACGTGCTACTGCTGTTCCTGAATCCTGTGAATATATAAGTTGCTGTACGCAGTATACAGTTAACTATAAAAATAAGTAGGCGACAGACATGTTCATGTAATTGACAAAAACGAGTTTTAATGATCCTTTCAGTATTGAATACAAGTCATTGACAACTTAAGATGTAAAAACTAACTATTGATTTGAACAAAAACATGCGAAAATGAGTCTAATAAACTGATATTCCTCAGAATAAACCATACACGCACACACAACATGCAAGACTCAGCACTGCACTGCACTTAACAAAGCGTCAGTGTAATTTTGCAATGATAACAATTCAACAAAACACTGGGCTTAATAGATTAAATAAAACTTAGTAAACATAGTACAAACAACAATGAAACATAGTAAAAACAATCATGAGTGATCCTTTTACGCCATGTCAGTGTAATTTGACTCTATCAACAACAAAATAGATCTAATGATCCGTTCAGTTGTCTTTTGTGGAGTTACAAATTGCTTATCATTTCCATCTAACCTCGTGCTTCTGCGCTGAACTTTAGTATAATAAGTAATTTTATAGGCACTTTTTGTACATCTTAACGTTGCGTACTTTTGTGCTCATATGAAGCGAAAAATTCATCTACCCCTATCTTCGTACAAGTCGCACAACACACGTGAAATTTACCCTTCAGCACTTCAGGGCACATAAGAAGATCCAAGTACTCAGCACTCACACTTGGAGGACGCTCTTCCAGGTTTCTGTACAACACAATCAATTGTCTCGTAACTTTCCGCCAGAGAGTAAAATCGAAGACTGTGTAGTAACCCTTCTCGTAGGACGTTCCTCTCTTCACAACTGACGTGTGTGCTGAATTTGCAGGTCTTGTAAACCAAAACCACTTGACCTTATCATAACGCCAATTTCTGTTGTACAGCTCACTCGCAGCCAACATTTGCAATGCGTCTTTAACGAACGTGTAGAATATGTAGAAAAGCGTATCTTCCGTGTATCTGGTCATATCCACGGGCTTCAATCGGTCTCGACTGAAAAGTAAACTAGTTATAAAAATACTCATACTGTATGTAATCAATCAGCCACACTGATAATACTCGAGTTCAGTTTGAATTACCTGACAACCGACAGATTCCCTGCGTTCTCAACTAAAGGCTGAATTCGAGATGCAATGTCGTACTCCTCAACTCTTACTGGCGGTGATAATTCCTCTACTCCCAAAGGTCCGTCGTGTCCAAGAGGACCAGAAAACGACTCCGATACCACATCAGTCGGTGATAGATTCAAACCCGCACCACCAGCAGAGATTCCTTTGATCAGCGGTGCCAAAGATGGACAATTTTCCTGAGTTCGATGCGCCACAGCCAATCCCAACAATCCAAACTGATCAGTCAAAACATTCAATGGGACATCCCGTATAATCACTTCTGCGAAATCATATTTTATTGTTTAATTCTTGGATCTCAAAATCAAAAAATAATCTTATCCATTGCAAACTACGCTTGAATTGTTTACCTTTACCAACTTTGGGCTTGACTGACTTGGCGTCGACGTAAGAAAGCTCAAACGGACTAAATTCCCCTGAGTTAGGCTGTGCGTTCAACGGAAAACCAGTCATGGACGACGATGATGAAACTGATGAAAGACCCTGAATTGACTCTGCGGGGCTACGACTCCAACCCTCCAAATCCACTTGGTCGACCTTGACTGAAGTCACATCCGGCATATTGCGCCCTTGTCCAGGTATACAATCAACGGAGCGACGACGCCAGTTCTCCTCATCCAACGACCAGACCTCCACTGAAGTCGAAACAGGCATATTGGGCGCTTGTCCCGCAGTGGAGCGTGAATCGGCAGTGCGGCGACTCCAGTAGTCTAAATCTGCTTGGTCGACCTTCTTCAAAGTAGAAAGAGGCATAGTGAGCGATTGTACTAGAACTGCCAACTGCAGATGAAACAACTGACTAAATCAACAAGGTTGCTTGGGTCAGGCCGGAGTCCCAAAAAGAGGTTACTTATCCCTGGACGATTCCTAACCCAACTAATCTGTAAGTGACGAAGCGTTCAGAGTTCAGATCAGAGATTGTTTTAGGTTGTCAGGTTAGGCTAGTATGTCCAGGAACAAATGGTCCCTTTCTTCGGGGGGACTCTGAGCGTGACCCTGACCACTGGAGGAACACAAGAGTGAATTGGGGAGTCTGGGGACCTTCGTCGAACGAAAGAAGACGCTGAAGTGTGGGGAGAATAAAAGGTACTGGATGGAGAGGCGTGGGGCTGTCGTTGCAGAGGGGAGAAAGAGACAGAAAAGCCGAAGCTTTTTCTCTACTTTTGTGGACGCAACGAAAGGAAGCGTCAGAAAGATAGCAAAAGCGGCAAGGGCATCGTGAGACACGCCACTCCTCAACTTTGTTCATTTGATGACTTCAATTTTCTAAAACACGCCAAATAGATCATTTCTGCCTTGAATTTAATCATCTCTGATTGAATAAAGTTATAGAAGCTTGTCAAGTATGGTTCAATAGCAGTTAGAAGTGTTACTGAATAGACTGGGTCACTGGGTGATGATTAATAAGCTGCTTTAAGTCTAACTTTTGCCTCTGAGTAAGTAAAAAAGGTAACTTGTCATCAGAAGTAGGAAAGCCTTATGAAATAGATAATTCGTAAACTGCCGTCTACAGAATTTTCAAACTTCTAGTCCTAAGGCCAATTCAACCAATGTTGTTCATCGAAATAGGAAAATTGTGTAAGATTATTGAAACTGAAACTGAAAGGCTTCCTCAGGTAAATAACTCGTCATCTGCACATAACATTAGTGTATCGATTGTAATGAGTTAATGTAAATTGACTTGCGTGGATGTTTCGTGTTTGAATTAGTATGCTTGTAGTTGAAAGACACAATAATATTATGTGAGTTTAATCGTAAAGTAAACTTTATGTCAACTTTATTTGTACATGCTTGCTATAAAGTTCAAAATATTGTCGCCAATCGTTTACATATCTGTATTAATTACTTGATAAGCTATACATAACTTGTCCAATAGTCAACTACAAGTTAGAAGGAACAAAAGAATCAGCTCCCCATTCCTCCTTTTACTTTGTAGTTTATACGACTTCTTTCTTGCCATCGACTGATGATGACGATGAAATGACTTACTTCTGGTTACAAGAACTTCTTGCCTGTCCGCATGTTTGTTTTAAGTTTTCTCTGAAAATGTCAAGGTCGTAACGTAAATGACAGATTCAATTAACTCTTCCATTATTCATTGTACTGAATAATTTGAAAAATTTGATGGAAACTGCTATACTCGCCCAAGAGCCATGATAAATGTTGTAAACTTTTGTTCTTTGATGATTGGTTTGCAGTTTTGCAACTTCTTCTTCAAGTAGATCTCCGCATTAAAACGTCAGAATTGAAGCACTTCGGGTCTTTCCATAGAAGGTTTTATTTAGTCGGAACGATTATTCAGAACTATCGAACGCATCTGATACGATGAACTGTATAATGTAACATGGCAGTCATTTACAAAGTTTTATATCAAAGCACCAATTGGTTTACACTATTAAGTCTTAAAGTAACGAAGCGAGTGAATGAGAGTAACAAAGTGACAGCACAAGACTGATAAGGTTTTGATGTAATTGACATTTTTCAAGTACAGTCAACAGTAACACATCATTGAAATGGCTCCATTGAAGGACCACTTGAATGAATTCGCATTTATTTTGCATCACTCATTCATTCACAGAATCTTTGTTATCGTCTCAAATAGTTTTCGCAATAAAACATGAACTTGTTATAAGCTAGTGAGTATATGTCACGTAAGTAAAAGTAGAGAAAGCGTCGAGTGATGGAGCTCAAGTTTCTTCTCAACTTGTGTGCTTTCTCTCACTTTCTCTTGTTGGTTGTGGATCATAAGAACTGCTCATTATCCCATTCTGTTGATTATTCCATTAAGAGGCACACACAAAAGAAGATTTGATTGTGACTTGAATGCACAAAAGTAAATCGATCTTTAGTTCACATGCATACAAGTATTTCATGAGCCATATATGCATGAGACTGTGTGAACGAGACTCTTTCTACTTGAAAGACTGTTCATTTCCTCCCTCGTGACATTCTATGTCGTGAGCAAAACACGGTGACAGGGAAAGCCATGTAAATCGGTAGCCTTCAGTTCTAATTAAACTCGTGTCAGACTGAGCAATCGAGTGTGAAATTCTTCTCACGTCTCGTCTCCTCCTTCGAGTCAGCTCACGAAAAAGGGCACACGCGACCCACATGTTTCTGTGAAACTCAGTGACACCACTTAACGGAGATTCACTTGTAGTGTTAAGTGTGCACCTCATTCTTTGTTACTGCACTTGACACCACTCGCGTAGTGTTTGCCTTCTGATAACCCACCCACCATCATAATCAACCAAACCTTGCGCTTCATAAACACAGTTTCTGTCTGTCGAAGACTTTCTCGAGTTTTCTCTTTCTTAAGATTTCCACACTTAACATCCTTCAAAAATTACCTAACCTCCAGAGACAAACCAGACATTTTCGAGGCTGTTACGCCCACACAAATCTTTATATATACACACAGATGTTTATATATTCCAAAGATCCAATTAAATTATCTTGGTTCCACACCCCCAAGCATGGGGCATTATTATTATATTATTATTAATTGCCCTTAAACCTGGCCATACAAAGTTGAAAAATTCATGTCGAGGTTCCAATCTAGGAGATCTACACAGTTCATAGAATAGATGGAATTTGTTTGCTTTGCAATACAACTGCATACAGAAACGTCCGTTGCTCGAGGGATAAAACATGGAATAGTGGATTCCAGATTGTTTCGCAAGTTCACAACCTCCTTTTTGCTTCCTTACTTTCTATTTTTTGTCCTGGAGAAATGTGTAGCAAAAGTGAAAGCGTTCAGGGTAGTTTAAAGGGTGTGTGTATGTCTGCATAAAGTATAGATAGAAAGAAAACAGCATCTTCTTATTGGCATTCACCGCAAACCTCATTTCTGGACAGTCATAAACCCCCTTCTCTCCTTTCGATCTCTGATTCATGCAAATCTTTCCATATAAATTCACATTTATGATGCTCAAAGTTCTCTTCTTTTCTTGTTCAGGGTGGGCTACAAAATAGGTTGTGAAATCAAAGTTATAGCCCACTGCCAGTCTTTGTCGTTAGTTGTAGATTGTAGTGTAAGGAATTCCCCAGTGAGTGTATAATATAATAAAGGTCGTTTCTTATCAGAAAGTAAGAGATCCAATTCATCCAACTGAATCCAACAAACCCTGGTTTCCTCAATTCTCAATGTAGCGCATTTGAAACTGTACTGTGAGCTACTAGTTGAGGACTCTATTATGATATCATCATTTCATGCATGGATGGAAAATGAAAGTAGCCCGGAGTGGATGTAAATTATGAATGTATGTCGTCTTCTATTGGAATTCAATGCTTTGTTATTTTTGGAGCTAACATTTTTTAATATCCTTTCTACACTGGAGTTCTCTCCCACTTTGGGATTTGTCCGTCTTCTTCTCTCCGCAATTCTGTGCAAGGAGAAGGGAATGTCTCCATTCTGCTTTCTCCAGATTTTCCAGCATTTTTTTCTCCTCCAGAACATGGAAGAATGAGGATTTATTGCTACTCCCTCCGAGATGAAGAATGCCTTCCTTCTCTCTATTCCAGTTGTGATTGACGTCCGATCTTCTACTTCATGGGCTGTGGCACTACATAATCTTCAAGTGGGTTGGCCACTTGCCAGATATTACTTACTGTTCCTACAAATCTTTAATGATTCTCGGTGTGTGCAAGCAGAGCACAGCAAGACTTGCATCGTAAAATTACTCGTTAAGCAGCAACCCAATCTCCCTTCGCTGGTATGCTTCATCATTGCACATAATGTTCGCAGAAACTGAGGAAGTTAATGTTTGAATTTTGCTATCGTCTAATTCATTCGGACGTAAAGTATGATGAGTGCTTGTGATTCCTGGGAAATCCAACGGAACTTGTTGAGGTTCGGTTGAGGTTTACAATTTAAGTATACACACAAAGAGCTCAAAGTTTGGGTGGCTTTTAAGGAATTTTCAATCAAGTAAGATTAGGTGTTTTTGGGTTTACATCTGCAAAAGTACCAAAACCACCGTTTCCTTCATTTCTGTCCAAGTTTACGTGCAATTTGTTGGAAAGAACGAGGGCAAACAATCAAAGGAACGTCGGTACGAGGGAAGAATATTCAGCAAGAGACTATATATCTCAATATAATTCAAGGTTCGTATCAAGGAAGCCCAGTGTTTTCGGTATTGCATGAAATCTCAACTTTCTTTCAAAGTATGTAAAACAGTTTAGAATTAAATAAATCCTTCCATAACTCTCCTTTCTTGGCTGATTATTTAATGCAAACTGCAAACTAGTTAACGAACTTTATTTCTCCGGTGCTGTAGGTTTATCAACTTTGTATATAGTCATTCATGAACATTAAAGCCAAAGAAAAGGTAATTATCTCCGAGTCCACAAAGTCTTAAACGGGAGTCTACAAAGAATAGAAACTGTGGACAATTATTCCACCACGGAAGATACTCTTGTGAAGCTCTCGATATACACTTACTCATGTAGAAATTGCATACTACCTACTCTAAATTCTCTCGCTTGTGTGAATGCTTCAGTAGTTTCCTTGCTCCATATTCGCAAATAAAGCTCTCTATGTATACAAGAACACCATATTAGAAAGTAGGGAGTAAAAGTAACTTTTACTTCCTTTCCTTTGCTTTATTGCCACAAGTACAACAAATCCTTTCTTTATTCTTTACAAATTGGAATTCAAACCTTCAAAAGGTTGGTTACCAGTTTACCAGAAACCCGATTTATTGTTTTAATCCACTCAACCATCCCCTCATTTTCTGGTAAATTACTGAATAGAGTATACAAACGGTTCTACTTGAACAAGCTTAGGGACAATATTTCAAGCACTTCAGCATAAATCGTGGAAATACTTTTAATAAATCTTGGCCTAGCCGATGGTCACCTTATAAACGTTGGCATTTCTCGAGCGTCATCAATCTTCGGATTCGTACTTACGTAAACGATGAATGGAAGCAAATGGTCTTTGAACAACGGAGCAATAAAAAGGAAAGTCAGAAATAAGTCTTCGCGTGGGTCAGAGAAGGAAGAGCTCAGTCCGGTAGTTTTTAGTAGTTCGTATGTGCCCTGACTTGCCCCTAGTGACCACTTTCATCTTGTTTAGAAGACGTCTAATGAAATCCTCTGTTCGTACATCTTGTTGAGTGGAGACTCTGTCTGCAGGGCTGCCAGAGGATCATCTTCCTAACCATCGTCGTCATCTTCCTACCGTTCGTGTGTGTGTCCTTATTGTTACACTCTTTTTTCTATTCTTGACCCGCCTACGATGTACGAAGACCTCGTTATAATCTCCAAGCACTCTGCGAAGTTTTGCGAAAAACTCAGTGAGATTGGCACAGTTTGGTCGTCATCCGTGTGCGTTTTAAAATATTACTTTCACTCAAAAAATTTTTGGAAGTGGTCTGCGCTTCTCCTGCTTGTTGACCCTCGGGAGAAAGTCGAGCAATATGGAGGATGAAGCTGTATGGGGATTAAATGCCCTCTTTTCAACTTGCTCTTATTTCCTTCACCAACTTTCTCCTTTTATTCCTTGGCCTTTCTTTAATTAAACTACACACGTATATGTACATCATATGATATAGTCTAAAAACAGAGCACCAACCAGGGGGTATAGATATACTCGTTCCTCAATGTTTCATATACTCTCCATACACTCCATACAGTCTTCCCTTTCTCTCTTTCTTATGTCATAATGTGATCATCATCGTCAAAAACAAATTGCACATTTTTGGCACAACATATAGGGAGGATGAGGGTACTTAAACAGAGCTGAATTTTTCTTTTCCTGAAGTATAAAAACGAGTACAAACTACATTGGGACTGTGAGTGGGGATTCTTCAATAGAGTTCCGTTTGTTCAATCGATTCATATGGGTCATCGGGTAGTGCTCTGCTTTTGGTGGAGGTACGAGATGATGAGATTCAGTTGTAGTTGTCCATTGTTGCGACCTTCGACCTGCAATTCCAACAGCAGTGGTCGAACCCCGTGAGATTTGAGTTCCATTCCGGTTTACATTAGGGTGGAATGAATGCCCTTCCGTTTGGGTCATGGAGTAACCCCCTCGGAGACGCACATCCGGAGGTTTGCAACAGCAGCAAAATAAGTGACGGTTGAAATGCTGCGAAAATACGAAGAAGAGGATCAAAAGCATGCCAAATTAATATCAACCTTGACATGTGAGAAAAAGTAACTTTCACTCGACTGTATAAGACAACTTGAGCTTGGATTTATATACTACAGATCTACGTGATAGAAATCATTAAAATAGAAAGTGGAAGAAATGCGTCGGAGATAAAATAGAAAAGAATCAATGTAATCCCGTATCACTGCTGAATCGACTTCCGTAGTGCCAAGCAGATTCTAGAAAGTAAATTTTTCTTTCGTGAAATGAAACTAACCCTACACTCAACGAATGTTCAAAGAGTTCAAACTACAAACTACACAATGATATGATCATTGAAATTAGTTCGAAAGATAATGCTCACGCGTTTACCTTCCTGAAGGTTCCGGAGACACAATAGAGAGTAATGGGGTTGAGACAAGAGTTGATGAAGGAGAGACAGAATCCCAGCATCCTCATGACGTGCCAAGCATCATTATAATTCTCATGGGAATGGGGATCAAAGTAAAACCAAATGAGGAACACATGAGACGGGAAGAAACACAGGAGAAAGATCACCACGAAAGCCATTACCATCTTAGCTACCTATAACACATTTAAATGGTGATTGAATTATTACAACCTTTCAAGATCACAAAGTACAAAGTAAGTAATTGTCATATTTGTGGTAGAAATCTGGAGATGCCAATTCTTATACACACACCAACGCAGACTGACGTGTAACGAATAACGATGCACATTCCTGAACCCCAAATTTCGTAATAGACTTGCAAACATCGTATATTTTGTGTGTATATGTAAGTATGTACAGGCTGGTCTTAATAAAAATAAACCGCACATATGGTTGTTAACAGCACTTCGTGTTTGTATGGCTGATGGACTGATTTTTACGATTATGACCGTGTCATAAATAGCCACAACATTCACATCATCACATCCGTCTCTCAGCAAAGAATCAATAGACACACACAGACAAACACGTATGAAAGTACGCGATGAAGGACGGGAAAGAATTTGCTATCTCTCGTGCTTAACAACCTTTTGCACTTCACCCATTTCCTTCCTTCCTGCTTTCCTTCTATTAATAATTATTATGTTTGGTGAATGTGTCCTGTCTCTGCTTTTAAACTCTAATCCTTGTGAATGGGCTAATAGAATGGGAGATGATGGATGGATGGACAAAGTGAAAGACAAAACCTTTAAGTAAGCAGCGCAAAAGCACACACAAATATTCTAGTCGACAGTAGAGAAACTCTATCCTTTGCTGCCAAAAGCTTTCGCTTAACTTCAGTTTGTTCGAAAGAGTTACCTCAAAATGGCAAATGTGAATTCATAAACCTCAACTCATTCCAAACAAAACCACATGTCATTAATTCCATTGAAATTAAGCTTTGGAACAATAATGCAATAATACATCATCGTCTCTATTCACCTACCAGTACACACAGCTTCATAAGTCCCCTTAATTAACAGGAACACAGGCCTCGTGAGCTTTCTCTAATTGCAGAGACTTTATACAGGACACGATGGGGGTGTATGAAATATAAACATATCTTCTGTATTCTGTATACATGCAGTGTGATTACCGTCTCTAAGTTTCTAGTTTTGAATGGGTGAATGTGTAGAAAGCCCCGTTAGAACTTTAGGACAGGGTGTGGGTTGAATACATTTCACTTAAATAGGAGAATCTCTCGCTTCTTAAAAACTTGCCTTCTTTCTGCTCTGAATTTGTTTTGCTTGTCCTGGAGCTTCTCCAGGCATATTTCGAGTTGAAAGTAGAAGATGATGGGCCATAATGACGTAAAACGTCGCAATGAAGCCAAGTGGAATGGCGTAGTACACTAGAAACTTGAAGATCACGACCACCTATAAAATCCGAGAACGCTTATCATTACTACAAACACCATTCATTTCATTCCACAAATCTGTGGGTGTTCGTAAGCTCCAATTAGTTCCAAACTGGCTTTATTCATGTCAATGATCCAAAAAGTTTGCATTATACAGTTAAAAATGATAGAATTACAAAACTGTCTTACTTTGGGGTAAGCCGGTCCCAGTTCTTCGGGGAAAGGGTAGCACACATCATACGTGTGGTTATTAGACTTGTCCTCAATCGTCCAAATAAACGAATTTATCATGGAGGGTAGGGCAAACACGATTGACAGCAACCAAATCCCTACACATAAGCCAAAGTCACTTCAGATTTCATCGGAAGCAGGAAAAAGGTTTCAATTCAACTTCTGTCTACTTTCTCCAGAGAAATGTGTACTTTCCTCTCCTCTTCAAGGACATTGAGAACATCCCTTCCTCCGCAATATAATTAGGTTACCCCTGCATCCTACACTTTTGGATACTCTCATACGGACAGCATTTGGTTGAGACATCAAATCTTCCAAGCACAATCAAGTTTCTAAATGTAATTTACTTTGCACAGAAACTCCGTGCTTTCCTCCAGGCTGTTCGTCGAGAAAACTATCCACACATCCATGCAGGATCCAGTAAAGCGGAATCACAAACATGGAGACGAGTCAGATTCACACAGTCTTTCAATAATTTAGACTGTATCAAGTTTTTCTAAGCTGCCACTTCAAGCAGTCTGTAAAACTCTTAAGCAACTGTCTCAAACTGTTGGGCTTTTCTCTCGAGTGCTTTTGCAACTACTCATTATTATTACTCCCAGCGAATAAATAAAGAAAATTAGATTTCTAGGCAAATAAATGATTAACCAACCTATAATAGAAATGCAGGTAATTCTTGTGGCTCTTCTTCCGTGAAGTTTCCTCATGGGATCCACAATTGCAAAGTATCTGTCGGCGCTGAGGGCTGTGAGAGTGAATACGGAAACTCCGATAGAGACGTCCTTAATAAACTCCGAGAACTTGCAGACAAGCAAACCGTATGGCCAGGACTCCACAGTGTAGACAGTTGAAGTGAAGGGGACACAGAATAGGATGACAAGGAGGTCCCCAACGGCCAGTGAAACGATGTACCTGTCCCCAACACATCCCCACATTGACCTAGAACCCATTACTTCTTCCTCCATCTCACGCCAACCTCCAGTCCCCCTCAGAAGGAACCTCGGCACTCGCATTACTCATATTAAACTCTTGTTTCCTTATTAATTTAGAATTTTGTAAAAAGACACTTTCATCTAGAAAATAGTAATACTCAACGAGTCTTTAACATGCAGCCTGGACGATCAATCAAAAATATCAAACTAAAGATTAATAGAAGTTTTATGGAAGAACAAAGAGGCTAAGTGTTACATTTCAGGGACGACTGCTGTCATAAGAAGTGGAAACTGGAAACAGTTGTCACTTTTGTCACCAACTCACTTATGATTAATTGCTTACAATGGTTACTATTGTTCTTTTACTTTGAAATCATTGTTCATTTCCTTGTTTCACTCGCTTGTGCTGGTTTGTATTTTTTGCAGGAAGTTAAAAGCTGAACTAACTAACTTTAACGATCTGGTCTGAAGTTTTTATTGGCAGGCATATGCCTACGAATGTACGCCTACATACTTTTTCCTCGTACGAGTAAATAGTAATGACTAGTTTTATAATCTTATTTTTTATTCTTGCCAGGTCTAAAGACTTAAAAGATCGGAGGAGAAAGTCTAGCATTTCTCACGGAGACTCCTATCTTCGTTAGTCCACTAATTTGAAATCAAAAAATGTTGAAATCTTCTAAATTCTCGGGATGCAATACAATCCTTTCGCTCGATACATAACTCTTCCTTCGCGTCACGTCTCATTACTAGTCTTAACGCGCTTTGGGAAAGCTTGTCCTCAATTATCTACAAGAGTGCACCCGATGGAGAAAGTAGTTTTAAATCTTATGACTTACAAACTACTTAAACATACTTCGGTGTACCTCGGATGGATCAAAGTACTTTCTACGCTACGTACTGAGAAAGTTTTTAAGTCTTGTAAGTTTCTCCTGCCAGTAGCCTCGTCCCTGAGCCTAATGAGTAACTCATAGTAGGTATATTCTGTTCATTTAACTTACAATTCAAGTCAACTTTCCGAGGAAACGTTAGCTTGCACACGTTTTGTCTAATTGAAAGGAAACTTTCCCAAGAAAAAAGGAAAGACAAACGTTAATGTACCCATTTGGCACTGATCATTGCATGCAATTAAACACACGAGTCTAATTTGCCAACCCAAATCATTTCCGTGTTTCCTCAAAACCTCTCTGATTAATTATTAAGCTTGAGATGCTCAAAAAAGAAGTACTGCTATTGTGTACACTGCACATCGGTCACAGACTGTGTGCATACCGCAAGGGCAATCCGGTGCACGTATATTCACGGACCTAATTTCATGAAATGTGTTGCGTGAAGTCTTAACATTTGGTGGAAGCCAAAGAGAAGCAGAATGTAAGACTTCAACTTACCAAACATCTAAAAAAGTGGATGATCTGGTGTGCAAATTGTATACTTAATAATTCAGTTACTCCAAGGAGTTTTCAAACAAACCTATCCGTCTAACTAAGTGAACTTATGATCACGATGAATAACTCACCACTTACTCAGGACTAAGAATTAAAGTACTTAAGTAAAAGAGTATGCCCGTTGTGTTATAAACATAAATAGAGTTTCCGGTAACACATAAAATCTAACGACTACAGTTGAGGAATAAAAATAAACTACCTACGTACTAAAGATTAGTTTAATATAAATCTCTTGAAAACGGTGAACAGAGAAAATCCCTTCAGGAGATCCTTTCTTGAAGATTTCTAAAGATAATTTGTTGCTCCTTCAATCCTAAATTCTGTTTAAATCCTTTCAGTAATGACATAAACTATGAAAACAACGGAACTCAACTAGAAACGAAATCTTCTTACAGAGAACACGCAGTGCCGAGATCCCTTTACACACACCAGTCTTCTTTTGAACAGAGAAAGAAGAGAGAGAAAGAGCGAGAGTAAAAGAACAACTTACATATTAGGGACATTCCTCATGGTCCTGTGCTTCAAGAATATAACAATGAGTGTACCATTTCCTGCAATTCCGATGATGAAGATGATGGCAAACAGAACAGGAATAATGTAGGTCTCAGGTCTGAGTAGATAAGGGACGTATGTCTCGCCTTCCCCGTCAAGGTCCCCACCCCCCGTCCAATTGCCCCCAGAACCAGACGCATTGTAAAGAAGACTTGAATTACCCCCGGAAGCACTAATACTACTCCCCAGCAATATAAACGGTCCTTCTTCAAGTATGTCCTCCATAATCACACCGAGTTATCTGATCTCAAGATGAATCTCAACGTGTTTTCCATTTCATTATATTCTTCTTCGTGTGAAATGTCTCAATAAACCTTGTAGCACTTCATCTTCAATCTCAATCCTCGCCTACTGTGCAATCAAGTGCAGCATCAACGAGGCTCCACAATACACATACAATTGCTACATATATTATTTGGGTTTCGGTCTGGTTTTGCGAATGTGGGTAACACAGCCAAGCTAGTAAAAGTCTTCCAAGTGGAAGGAAGGAAAGTATGTGTACCGCTGGTATTAAGTAGTTGATATTGGAATTGGATTCCGTGTCTGCCTGAGGATTCGTGTGGTGTGCAGTCGTAAGCAAACACCACTTAACCACAACCACACACTGTGCACAATGGCTCGAATCAACATCCACCACACAGTCTCTCTGGAGCTTTAGTACTTTCCAAGATTGCCTGTTTCCAGTTTTAACTTTCTTCGTCAAAAGTCAGTCGATTCTGTAAGTCTATTTTAATCACGGGAAGAGAGCCAGGGTTCGATTTCAATTGTGTGAATGGATGCCTCCAAGCTCTGCCCATCAAATCCTCCTTATATTCTTTTCCCGACCACGCGGAGAGACTTCAAACCGTTCAAGGCTGAAATACAAAATGATAGATAGGTTAGTTTCTCCCAGAAGAAAAGTAATACTAAAAGAAAAAGTAGCTAAGAATGCATGCATTGTCACATTTCCGTGGGAAAGTCTTCTTTTCTCATTTTAACAGAATTATGGAACACTTCTAGAAGGAAGATTACATTTATAAATAAGAGAGACTCAAGTTGACTGTCATATTCTTCGTTGTGGTTGGTTGGAAAGAAAAACTTTGTAATTAGCCGTATTAAGGTTTCCAAAAGTTTTTATCGTGTCAAAAATGTCCTTGTAAATGGTTGGATGGACAGAAAAGAATGGTAAGGTAATAATTCTTCCACCTGCCTCGCCTCCCGTATCTACAAATTCACAATTCTGTGTATTTTGATGTGTCCATTAGCATATTGGGTTTCCTTTCTCGACTTCCAGTTGGAAGAAAAGAAGCTTTATAGTTATGATAGATCTTCTCATGCTTTATAAATCTCCTCCTGGTCTGGTTTTGCTGAAGGTTATATTTATAATATTATTCTGACACCGCTAGAAAAGTGCAATACTTGTGGCAGGAGTTGGGATAATGTCTTGTCTGGTTAAGGTGCAAAGGCACCCTCAAATGTTTGCAGAGATGAATCTGCAGCAGGGAGATGAACCAATAGCTCAATGTTTGTCAGTGTCTCAGTGTGTATTTACTCAAAGCGTTCGTGGAAAAACAAGCAAGAAACTTGGTGTAATATTAGATGGAAGCTTTAGTCAGTTCTCTGTTCTCTCGACTTGCACACCGAATTCTATTTGAGAGGAATGGAAATGGGAAATGTAATAATCGTGAAGAGACAGAGAGAAGGATAATGGGATTGCGAGAGAGAGCAATTAACGGAGGAATTTATGGCCCACTTGATCGTCTTGAGGACAACCCACCTCAGCTACACACAATTATTGCACATCACATTAATTACAATTCAACTATCCACCAAACTCTCCATTCGTCCGTTTCGAGGTCCTATCCTAAGCCTCAAAGAATTGGAACCGTTAAATGGTAAACAATCCTTGTGTCCAAGCAGTGTGAACTTTGCGGACACTCTGTTGTCTCTGTGTACAGGGAGTTGAGAGACAGGAGAAAGCAGATTTTCTTCATCCAGTCGCATGTTATTCTCTACCTTATCATTCTCTATTCATCCGTGTGTAACGTAATCCTTTAATACACTTTCAATTCCCTTAATTAAATAGATAATTCTCATTCGTGATGCTTGTCATTCTAAATATTTTGTTATTCCTAACTTCAAGTAAAAGTAAGACAAGGCTTTATTATGTCCACTTAGTAAATTGCACCGCTCTAGAGTGTGGACGACTGTCTATAGCGAGACAGTACACGTCAAGATTACAACCTACGCAACCTTAAACCTCACTTGAGACAAAACTATCTTTCCCCTAAGCTTTACAAAGAAACCCCAGTTGTCTCAAGTTTCCTAAAAATAGGTTTTTTTTATTCTTTAGTGCTTGATATTTTTTATCCGTAATGTTTCCCAGAAGAGGAACAATTCCATGTGATGATGGGCGAAAGTAATCCTAGTCACGTTACGTTATTTATTTGAAAGCCTCAAAAGAAATCTCGAATGATCCGAAGGAGCTTTCTTTTGTTTCACTCTCACAATGCTTGACGTAGTAAATACAGAGAAATGTGAAAGGTGAGATACAGAAGGACAAGAAGAAAGATGAACGTGCCACAGATGCTGTGTGTGCTAGTAACAATAAGAAAGACAGCTTTTTCATGAAGGATCCAATCCAACGGATCCAACTATCTAACAGATCTACAATCTACAATCTATTACGGTGACTTGGGTATTACGAGTAAAAAGTAAAATGGGTAAGTACGGTCTTATTATTTTTATGGGGTGAATTGTGACACTCCCTTTCCTTTCCTCTGCGTCCTTTTTCCTTCTGCGTCCTTACCGACGAAGCCAGTGAGTCCCAACTCCCAAACTGTCTGTTTCCTTATCTCCTTCCCTCGTCTTCTTGTCGGTGACAGGAGAAAGTCACTTTGGACTTTCACCGACCAAAAACAAACCAACCAAGTTTTTTGTTTACCCAAAAACCCAAAGTTTTTGTGTAGAAGAGACAGGGATCTCGCCGAGTAAGTGTGAGATGATTGTCGTTATGTGTCAATCGGCTTTAAATGATGGATAGACTTGTACAAGACTGTCAACTGTGTACCTACAGTCTACATCACGATCAAATGACTTTTGACTTGGCGTCTGACTTTCACGTACACTTATTTGAGGTGGCTGGAGCGATCTTATGATGGAAGGTTCCTTGAATACTTCTTGAAGTAAAGTAAGCTGCAGTCTGATCAAACACATTTTGTATTTTGTGCTCTGGATGCTTTCAGAAGAGCAAATATTTTGCGTCCACTTCATCTATCGTTGCTAATCCTTTTTCCATCATAAAAACTTGGTGTGTGCGATACTGCGATAGTGTTACTTATATGTACTTATGTAGGTTAGACAGGAGGCTCGCACAGCAGTAATTCCATTATGCCTGAGCTTTATCCCCGCACACGACTTATCTTCCCCATAAAATGTTGTGCAACAGGCCGTCTGACATTAAACACATTAATTACTTGAGTATAAAATGCTCCAGTGCGCCTCTTAATTTCAAATGCCTGCGTAATTTCCAAAAAAATCTATTATAGCTTAAAGAGAACCCGACCTTCGTCAACAGCTCTACACTGTAGTGTGACTTGTGTGTGTGTGTGCTGTGGTTTAGTTTTATAGAGGAAGTTAGTTTTCAAAGTGTATTTGAAGTAACCACTGCTATTTCTATTTGTTTGCAATAATAACGTAGTAATATATACACATATTAAATAACATTAATACATTATTGTATTGTATAACACGGGGAAATTCTGTTTATCGATTTGATGAAAACCGTATGAAAACCTAGTAATACAATTCAGGTGAAACTGATCCGTCAATATATTTATTATAGAGTTCTCCAGAGACTGAAGTGTATACATGTAATTCTATACAAGTGCTTTGATCACTCTACCTTGAATTTGTAAGCTGATGATGATTCGCTACTAACTGACAAACTGACTACTCACTGCTGACTAGCTACAGGTGAGTTTAAGCTTTTATGAAGGAAGTGTATATTCATTAATGTCCATCAATAATATCACTACAGCAAGGACAGAGACAACGAGTGACTGGTAACAACCACACCCACTTATGGACGAGCGATTAGTATTTAAGCCTCAAGTCAGTTGCGTGTGGTACATAGTACATATCTGTGGATAGCCGCTTTTCAGCGTAATGAGACGTGAGAGGAATGAATGTCCAGCTCACCGGAAACTTTTAGACGCTCCATTTGCCAACACGAAGAACTGTGTCTGCGCCTATCTACAAATGCACCCGCAGATCTAGTCTTCCTCTCAAGTTCGCAATTCATCTCCAGTTTCCAAGTCAAATCACTTAGAGGTGGACTACATCGTAAGAGATATTGTTAAGCCGCTGCTTCTATAACGCGAGAAACCAGCTCACAAAATATCAATGGATTTATACATTTGGCACATTATTCTTCACTCGAGTGAACTTTTAAGCCTCAATTTTCAATATTTCCGAGTGTATCCAATGCATGAAAGGGAAAATTTTCCTCAAGGCCTTGTGTTAAGGTTGGAACTTGGAACTGGAGTACTAATGGGAATTCCATGAATCTAATCTCTACGGATCGGACGGAGAGTTTAGATTCTAGATGACAAGATAGTGTCTGTTCACGCATCAACCCAAGAAAAGAAGAAACTGATGACTTGCAAACGAAACACAGCTGCTGGTGGATGGGTAGTGAATAATGTTGAGAATGTTATAAAAGAAGAACATCTTCGAAAGACGAATATGGGTAAAAGAATACAAGACATTTTATTCTTCGAAAAATCTACAATGAGATGGTAATGGGATGGGGGAATGCAATATTGAAAAGGTTCAACAGTCAGTTCCGAGGGTTGTGTGTCCAAATGCAATCTCATTTGGCCTAGATGACCATCACAGCTTACCTAATTGTGATTGGACGCTATGATGTGATACAAGGCTAGAAGTTATGTCCTCTGTTTCGCTTGTGTACCTTTTACTTTCACAAAATCAAATGCCAAACTCCTACTTTCCTCTTCATCCTACTTCCTTGTTATCCGTGTGCTCCTCTTATTACCATTTCCTTTCAACATTTATAAATTCTTAATGAATTTTCTGAAAAGTAAAGGATGAGATAGAGATGACACTTTGCATTACAAGTATAGACGTGTTATTCTTAAGGTCTAAAGGTCTTGTGTACTCATTTGAAGAGGAGAGCATTAAAAATGAAATTGTGTACTTTACCTCTATCGCGATTTTGAGATTTCTTATCTCGCACTCACTCACACTTTCTTATCTGATTTCGTATTCTTCGGAGTTTCACACATTCCTCGAGTAAACAGCATATATGTATTTAGTAGTATGGAGTGAAACTATGAACACAACTTTCACAGAAATCACATCAAAGATCAAGAAGTAGCTTTTCATTCAAAACAGTCAACAGTTTTGATCGACTCCTTTTGAATTCTGAAACACACTTGAGCACTTCTCTTTGCACAAAGTTTCAGATTGAGAATAAGTTTTGTTGCAGAGATTGAGTTCCAGAAGAAGTACACAAAAGTTAGAAGTTTGCGTTTGCATTTGTGTATGAAAAATAGACCGACAGGATGAAGGAAGTGACACCCAAGTGCAGACAGCACACGACCATCATCATCGCCACAATAATTCCGCACCAATTGCTTCGAACGAGTGCCAGCCACCAGCAGCAAAACCTAAACTTGTGCTAGTGTATTTTCCAAGATGCTGCCAGTTGCGGATGCCACACAATATAAGTAAGTATATTTATATACAACCCTCAAAACCAAAACTACCTGTGTACTGTTTAAAGTTCTTGGTTGTCTCAATCTTTTGAGTTTTCTAGCCTCTTTTTACTCCCAAGATTTCCAAGATTCAATCTATCCACGAGAAGAGTTCTTCTTCCTTTCATCCACAAGCCCAAACTTAGTCTGCACAACCTCCCGACTCTCTCGCGTGCCTTTCTTCTTCTTCAACTTTCACTCTGCTACGTGAAACACACGAGAAGGGCCGTAGGGGATTTCTCTCCCTTCCTACTGACTTCCTATGTGTAAAATAATGTATTCTTCTTCAACTAGATGCAATTTAAACGCTGAAGGATACTTTTTGCTGTTTTTGCCAGCAACATGTCAATGCTGAAGGACCAACTGCTGCGGATCCTGCACACAATGCACACACACTTAAACGACATTTGATTTGGAAAAAACTACTTGTCCAAAACATCCCGAGAGTTTAACCTCATTAGCATTTTGGAAAGACATGCATACCCACATGGAGTTTCTTAACCACATCCATCCAATCTCA